>JAOBYG010209859.1:0-10077 GCA_025403545.1 Epizoanthus stellaris
CCCACCTCCCACCGCCCGGATATAGGGTTAACTATTAAGAATATGGGTACGTTATACTTCAAAAACGTTACTAACCTCATTGTCTGTTTTATTCCGTTGGCAGTGGTAAGTGTTACCCACAAATTAAGTTGGGGGAAGTTAAGGAGGAAGTGAAAATGGAAACCGCCATTCGGTTCGCCATTTCGCGAATGAATAGCAGCACATCAGAGCAAGTTGGTCACCAGTTTGAACAGTTCATATACGAGTGCACGTTTAGAGGTTATGACTGCAAGTGAGTTGAAGTACATGTTGAGTACTTCAGATTGGGTTATTATGGGGTTCCTAGGACCGGGGGTGGTTCAAAATGCCCTCCCCTGCTATCTCGAAAAATATAAACGATACAGGAAACAAACGTGGAGCACTAATTGGCCAGGAAAATTAAAACTTTTGGTAATTAGTAATGTCACCTGTGACGTCTTGTGATGTCACAAATCTGCCATCTTGGATTTCGCGGGATGTTGTATGCGACAAGTAGTAATAAATAATTTTTTTTTTAAACTTCCCAAACTTAACAGGCCCATATTGTTAAGGTTGCTTTCTCATCTTTCGATTAATGGAATTGGTGGCTTCCATAGATGAATTAGTAAGAATTATTAAGTCAGATGGTGTAATGTGTGTCACCTTTGTACTGGAATATCTCACGTTGGCTAAATCAAGGTCTTGTGGTAACTTTCCATCTATTTGTCAATATTAACGACTTACTACCCAAATGTCTAAAGTTATCTCATCTCGATTCTCCCATTAAGGAATCTTTCAAAGTTTTGGGATGTAGATTGGAACTATCGCTATGGCAACTGCTTCACGTTCAACAGTGGAGGGGGCAATAGGGACCAGGCAGTGGTCAATGTACATCAAACGGGACCATCACATGGTGAGCAAAACGATGAAAAATTAACTGCATTGTTTGTATAATTACGTGTAAAATGGTCACCGAAACATCATAATCTCCTGTCACATATATCATTATATATTTTCGCACCTACCTGTAATACAGTCACACAAGCCATATTGAGTGACTTGCCTGTATATTATCTACTTGATTGACCTTCATGATAACTTGTCAATATGTTACTCATGATTTTGAAACAATACTATTGGGAATTAAGGAATGTAATGTTACGTTTGTATTGTTAAAACTGTAATTATTGAATTTTAAAAACATTAAAAATTAAAATAACCTCATGATATTTTTTCAATGTAATCACACCAATGATATATTTTCCGATCACTACCACCAGTATAACTATTCTGTATCCACCTGTGATCTCCACTGTAAAATCAGTATACCTGATGAAGGCTGGTACTTGGTCAGCCGAGATATTGTAGAAATCTGAAACGTTGTCTAGTCTTCGGACAATTCAATGGTTTGTACAAAGAAGTTTCTGACTTCCTCTATAATTTTCTTACGTAAAGGCCACCTATCTTGATTAGCCCTTATGATTGTAATACAGCTGGCCTGCACTTAACATTATGTTCCCATTTTTTCCTTTATTGTAATTGTTATGATTAGTAGAATGTGCAAAATAAAGTAATAGTAGTTGTTGTTGTTATTGTTGTTGTTAAGAAGAATTTTCAATCATTTTAACCCTACCATGGCCTTTAAATAAACCGGGGTGCGATCATTTACCTTCTTATTAAAAATGTTAGCAGCACACTAATTGGCAGTCTATTCAGATTGCCTATATCCTATTGTTTGGTATATTGGTTTGGTATATTATTAGATTACGGCATCTTGTTGCTACAGGGAATGTCACTAAAAATGTCGTAGGGGCGATCTTAGGAGGATTCGTCTCCCCGGCCCAGATAGGGTTAATGGGTAATTTTAAAGATGCTTTGTGATATTTTCATGAATGATGTCAAAAATGGGTTTAACTGGCGGTAACATCTTGTGAATAGGAGTGGACATCACCAAAAATGGTGAAACAAGAAATATTTTAATTTATTTTTAATTTTACTTTAATGAATAACATTGAGTAGTCTTGTTTTTTAACCCCGAGTACAAAAATCAACTTTCACCAATTGTTATCCACTTAACAACAACAACAACAACAACAACTCTTTAGTTACCCTTAGACATTAAATTAATTACAAGTGAAAGGAGAAAGGCAACATGTGTGAAGGGTACTGGCTTCAAGTAAAGGGTTAAAGGACCAGGAAGCCAGACCTTATAGAAAGAATTTACATGATTTGGTCGGTCTTACAGAAAATAATTAAATCACGCTAATACAAACACATACAAACACACAAACACATGAGCATATATATACGACCTAAAATTGGTTATAATACTGCAAGGAACAGCAAATAAATCATAACATATAGCAATTCTCTTTTCAATTTTTGTTTAAATGTTTTCAAACTGAACAGTTTAATGTCTTCTCCAACTGAATTCCATATTTTGGGGCCATGAAACCTAATATTAAAAAGGCCATGATTGGTTCTGGCTCTAGGTATATACTATGACTGATTTGCTGCTGACCTAGCATTGTACGTATGAATGCTTACATCATTTTCAGATTATATATAATATTCATGTAACTTTTTAAACACTTTGGATAGGTATGTTTTGAAAGTTATGTTTACTTTGTATTTTCGTCTTCGTGAACTTCACATTTTGTAATCTTATATGAATTTGGTTCTTATTAAATATTTCATGATTTCACACGAATTCCTCGATACTTTTTTGTGGGAAACTTTTTAAAATTGGTATAGGCTAGATTTATTCATATTATGAAGTATTTTTATCGAATAAATGTTTTTCACACAATTAGATCTAACATGGTCTGGCGTTTTATTTGAACAAATTATAATAGCGTATTGTATTACCTATACTCGTTGCAAGGGGCCGTTCATTAGAGAAAGAGGCGTTCATTAGAGAGAGGCGTTCATTAGAGAGAGGCGTACATGAGAGAGAGGCGTTCATTAGAGAGAGGCGTTCATTCGAGACTGGGCGTTTATTAGAATAGATAGAGTAATTGCATTTTGTACAGTGAAAGTTAGGATTGTACTTATATACTCTCTCATAATTGAACACGATTACCAGGTAACTTACCATAATATTTTTTAAATGTATTGATTTTAACCCACTCTGAGGTGGACGGAGAGCCTGAACAGGTTTCTCACCCCAGTTGAGAAAGGTCGAGTGCCGAAGGTTTAACGTCCTTATCCGAGGAGACGTGAAGGTCTAACCATTTGCAGATGTTATTTTAGAGCAAAGGAGCACCTTCTCCTCAATTATTCTCCTCATAATCGTGTGAACATTTCCACAGGACTAAAGCTGACGTTGAACATTGAAGATGATGAATACGTGCCTGAATTAAGCCAAGACACAGGCGCTCGGTTGGTGGTACTACCCCAGGGACAGCTTCCATTCCCGGATGATGGAGGAATCAGCGTCATGCCGGGAAGAACAACCTCCATTGGGCTGAGAAAGGTATTTATGGTCGATAGCAAGGCAGCGCACTCGTGGAAAAGAAGCTCTGTAATAATACGAAATGTTAGAATTCTGGAAAGGACTAGTAGCAATACGATTGATTTATAGCTGTATAACATAACCAGGAAGAATTTCTTGCTGAAGATCGAATCAATGTTGTTGTGGAATAAACATCTTCATATTATCTTATTACCTTAATTATACGAGCAATTTCAAGGAATTTGAAAGAATATATCATCCAATGCCTGATAACCACTTTTAGGTGAGGGTTTATTATTGAAAGGCCTTTTGAATCTTCAGAGGATTTATATATGGATTGGACTTGCTTCTACAAATTTCACGGTACTGCAAGATCGTTCTCATATGAAAATCAGAAAACTCTGAATAATCAAAGATGCAAAGCATGCTCTGCAGTCTACCAGTCTATCAGTTATAATATAGTCGTATTCATCAGATTAATTTTATTATTATTATTATCATTATTATTATTATTATTATTATTATTATTATTATTATTATTATTATTATTATTACTATTATATATTACAATGTTTCTTTAGGAAATTATTGAACGTGTGGATCCTTTCAATAATGGCAGCTGCTACAAAGGAAAGGCTCTCCAAGAAGACAGTATCTATTCTGGCAAGAAAAACATTAGGTATTCTGCCCAGGTAAGATGGTTGTAATAATTATAACAACTGCTACAAAGGAAAGGTTCTCCATCTCCAGTGAGCAAAACATTATGTATCCGGGTTTTGCTAAAAGGCGACCCGTCGATGTGATTTTATACAAAATTTGGAATGTTCTGACTGAGAAACGCGAAGTTCAAACCCTATACATCCGGGATACATAATATGTTATTTTTGGTGGGAAAGCCGACTGATTGAATAAATTGATTCTTGAACAGTAATTCGAAGTAGTCAACTTCTAGAATTTGTATATTCCTGTGTATATGGACTTTCTTCAACTTTGTACCGCATTTTTGAGATCTAAACAACAACACTGGAAACGTAAGGAAGACCTCAGGGTATTTCATAACCCCCGTTAGTGCAGTGTGATCAGTGTAGAAGATGGTCGTATTAAACTGGCAACCGCAAGTAGCGAAATCAACTGAACAGAGCCTAGGTAGGTTAACTTCCTAAAATTAAATTTTGATCTTCGTTTTTAATTTTTTTTCCTTTTAGTTTTTTAATGTTTATTATTTTGCTGGGCCGCGGCTCAGTCCGACGCCTGGACCGCGGTCCGCCTTTCAGCAATGCTACATGGACCGCGGACTGTCTTTTAGCAAAACCCTCTGTATTCCGCTTAAGTAAGATAGTTGTAAATAATAATAATGTGCTCATTACAATTAGTAAGAGATGACTGGCTGAGAGTTGCTTTAGAAATCGTCCTTTATTTGACGAAAAGGTAGGACTTCGACTTGCAACAGTTTCGATAAATAGAGGTTGGAAAAGAGGGGTTGTGGGAAATTAAAACTGGAATAGAATTGAACTAAAGTAAGATGATATCTGTGGATAATTATCTTTCAAACTTACAAGGAATGACTGCAGGATTTTTTAGGTTTACCATACTCCATACTCCATAGAGAGGTACAGAGATAAAAACAGTCAGCTGTGGAGGACGATTTCTTTACCTTTTTTATTGGATGTTAATGCATTTTCTTGGAAGCCCTAGAAAAAGATTTCTAGAATTCCTCTCCTTCTCATTTCTCCCTTCAAGGCCTGCGTCAAGTCCTGTCTTGCTTCTACTCAAGCAAGACTGTGCGGCTGTGCTGAAATTCGGTTCCAGTCCCCAAAATTCTCGGTTTGTGATGTGTTGGATACAGAAACAGGTCAGTAGGTACACCTCTTGTAGTGGCAATATAATATGACAAGGCTCCGTATAAGAAGATAAGCTCTGGCGTTCTGTAATGTTAACCCTTAAAGGATAAAGGGGGGGGAGTTATTTGGACCCCCCCGGCAAGGATTTTCGGACCTCAATTTTTTTGCCTTTTGACCAATTGCCTAAAAACTTTTTAGCAACTGTAGCCAGATTAAATAGGGGCGTTGTTTGGTACTGATTACATGACGTCAGCACTGATGACGTCATCGGAAAAATATGCAAATTAGGTTTTGCTTTCAGAATTTTAAATTTCTTTGAAAAAATGGGTCCAAACTCCTAATTTTTTGTTTTCTTTTAGTTCTTTCATAGTTTCAGCCACTAAAATGTTGTTTTCTTACTATTTTTAGAAATATTCTTGAAAAAGCGGCAAAAATTGGAAACTCCAAGATGGGCGGTTTTGGTTTCGAACACCTGTTGCCATAACAACAATAATTAATTAACGGATTAGTGTTGCCATGAATATCAATTAGTAGAATGTGGACTACTCACATGCCAAATGACATGCTGAATCATCTTGGAGATTCCAAAGTTTTCAAAATGAATCAAAAAATTTGATAAGTAATGCATATAAAAGATTAAATAAGTTGTCCCTAAATTATACTGTTTTAAGTTTGACTACACTTCATTTCATTTCAGAGAATTGGCTGCACCGCGTACAACTTATGTTCCTTAGAGGAGGCCTCGAATGTGAGAAACAGTGCCAAGAACCATGTCGGTAAAGAATCTTTTGGTAGCTTAAAAAACAGATGAAATAAACTAGAGAGCTGAGTGAACATAATGAAACTTTATAGCTTTACCGTAAATTCCGTTGAAATTTCGTACGATTCCGTTGGGGAATATACTACCAAATTCACAACTGATATTTGTAAGAGTTGCGGCGTGATTGTAGAATTTTGTCAGCGCCAGTCTAAAATTTCGAAATTTATTTCAGTCATTTTTCTTATTATTTGATGACTAGTAACTATGCTAAAAATACTAGGAAATTTGGACTTGTGTAAATTATTAGTTAAGAATTAGGGTTACTACTAATTTAAATTATATAGGAACAGGTCAAAACTGTGGACCTCACCAAGGACCCGACATTTACTAGTTTAGGTGATGGGTGGTGTATTATACCTCCTAATTATATAAGGGAACAGGTCAAAACTGTGGACGTCACCATCCAAGGACCCGACATTTACTAGTTTAGATGATGGGTGGTGTATTATACCTCCTAAGGGAACAGATCAAAACTGTGGATCTCACCAAGGACCCGACATTTACTGGTTTAGGTGATGGGTGGTGTATTATACCTTCTAAGGGAAGAGGTCAAAATTGGAATTGGAATTTTGCTCCTAAGGTGGTGGGTTGCGTAGATCTTACCCCACCCCTCTGAGGTCAGTTCGATAGAGAAATGTTGACGTTTTCCCTAATTATAATAAACTGGTACCAGCTAGCTACTCTGATTTGGCCGTAATAAATGATAACAAATACCACAGCTTGGATGACATACCGGCAGACTCTCATTTCCTTCGCATCCAGTTAATCCTTTCTGCGAAGAAGTTTCATTAACTCTCCTTCATGTAACCCCTCTTCTATAACATAATTTTGCGGCAAGGGGGCTTCTTATGGACGGTGACCATCCCCAAGACTTTAAATATATACACAAAGCTGATACATTTCCATGGTAATAGTCGCGTGTTGCTGCCATGGTAACAAATATGTGAATTATGTCCGCCATATTGGCTGCCATGCTGGATTTTTAAAAGTTGACTTTCTCACTGATTTAGAGGCAAAATTACAAAATAAATCATTAGAAGCAAAGAAATGTTAAGAATGGTAGCTTTTTTGAAAATACTACAGTTTTCTGAAGTTTGATCTAACTAGCGTAATTATGCATAAATTGTAAACAATTTTATATTAATTACTTGAAAAACAAAAAAATTATGTCAGAAAAATCTAAGGGTTGTCAGACGGACCCACTTCTGTGTTCGAGGAATCTTTTGGTAGACATTCGTATACACTCGTCGCAAATTTGCACTACTTGTTGGCTGATATAGCTAACTTGGTTTTTTGTGATAGTTGAGGATTTCAGTTCGAGCACTTGCATATCTTCTTTTAACCTACCCAACTCTTAGATAGAGGATGAAGGATGTTACGTTATATTCCTGGAGCTAGGAAGAAATATAGCCGTATAAAGTAACTAGTCTTTTTTCAGTAAAGGAATGCAGGAAAACAATAACATTTTCGGTTTTTGTATTTTACAGACAAGAACTGTTTAAGACGTCACAGTCATCGAGCAAATGGCCATCAAAAGGATACGAGGTCAGATTTTTTCTGAGTTCCCAAGCTCTATGTTTCTAAGTACAGTTATATTAATGGCATCGCAGACAGTTGGAACATGTTACCAAAGGAAGCACGTGTATGGTTTCTAATGTGAAGATTTTTAAATCAAGGATCGTTAAACTCTTATCATAGTGAATCTGTATCATGCATGTGTTACTTTACTGATTTATGAATATTTTCATTTACATTTTTCATATTTAATTTTCTATTGTTTCCTTTGGTGGTTTGTCTCGTATGGGATATTTGATCCATTTACAAACCATCCACATGGTTATCTATGTATCCATAGTCATTAAATTGTAACAATAGAGATGATCATGTGTTCCAACAATTGCTGGTACTGCAACTGTGTATATATCAAAAAAGGGTGAGAGCTGTAAGTAACAAAAATTTCAGGTTATCTCACCTAGGCCCATGCGAAACTCCCAATGAGCAGCAGCATTGTCTGGTTCACGTACAGGTAGCACACTGACTCTTCAGGTCAGGACTGAGCTCTCTCAGCACAGATGGGATGAGTTCGGCAAACTAGGATCAAAGCAGTTCACCTGTCAACCAAGACCAGAAAATTCTCCTGTCACAATAAAAGTTTGAAGCCAGTTACTGAGACGTTATGGCCATCAGCATCTGACCTGGTTGTCTGTTACCAGGGGTGCAGCTACCCTGGGACGGCTGGCTACATCCAATGTCAGAACCCTTCCCTGAAAACGCTGGTTACATATATTTTAATAGTATTTAATAATATTTTATATATTAAAATAGCATATTTATGATGTATATTCAAATGAATATTATATGAACATGAAACAATTCAGTGAATGAGAGTTCGAACATTGTTAGTAATACAGTAGTGTTTACCATTTTCAGAAAAAATTCAAGGAAGATCTGGAACAGCGAAACATCAGCATTGAAAATATGACAATCAGGTACTGAGCATGAGCTTTGATCTTAACAGACTGAATTTTAAGTAATTAAGTGGTAAAATAGCACCAAACATAATTACAAAACAAGGATAATGCACGCCATTGTCGCTGAGAACTGTGGAGACCTACCAAACATCAAAGACGCCCAAGAGCTGACAGCTTTCGAGGCCGCCAAACGTTTGTCAGGAGCAAGAATATATAGCTTTATGACAGACACCTTTTGCTATATGTTTTTATATTCCAATACACTCTTTTCTTGAACAAAAAGCAACCAGCAAAGTCTGCTTGCACATGCACGGCAACAAGGAATCGAAGAAACAGATGCTGTGTATTTTCTGTTTCTAGAGATAATGTGGACTAAATGTTGTCGGGATAAGACGTTTTCAGTGTATGCATATGGATTCGGATATAAATTTTTACCTGTAAAGAATAAAGGATCCAAAGGATTGACTCGACGAGCAAATACTTATTAAGGTACACTGACATGTACGATGTTGAGCTCTACGATTTCTTTTGCTTTACTAAAATTGAAAGAAGTGCTGAACATGAGTTAAAATGGAAAGTTAAAAAGTTTCATATATTTACCAATCTACGCTGCCAAATCTCAGCTTGTACACTGAATATACGTCTTGAACAAGCATCACTGACTGCAGTAACTGCAACAAGAGTCTTGTACTTGTTACGTTTTTATAAATGTTTTCTCTGGAAGAAGATTCTATGCTATTTCTTTCACTAACACTGCTATTGGTTGGTTGTAATAGACGTCAAATCTGGTACATAACTCCCTATATGATAGAGCATCACTTGGTAAATGCTCAACACTGGAAAGACCAGGTCCAGCAAAGTTAGTAACCAACGGAAATGTGATATTCTATGCTTAAACTCGAAGCACTGGTGCAGTGTTCAAGTCTCGTAAATCCGGGAAATGTAACGGTTAACAAGAGTTTGTGGATCAGATAGTAGCAGATGAGAAAGTCATGTGGAATTAACCATACATTCTCTTTAAAACTTTCAATACTCAACAGTTTTCGAGATACGAATCCAAAACTTTCTCTGGATACCAACTTTGACTTACTGTTTCTATTTCTGACATCCATAACGTTCTATCACAATATATTTGTACTTACTGACGTCATTGAAAGCAACCAATTAGGTACATTTTGGTTTGACAATAACCAGCAACTAATCAGAATGATGTATATCTCGTAAACCAGAACCACCAGATAGCTCGGAATAAGGGACTGTGCAATAATTACCAGGGGGGGTCCAAAACCAAAGTGGGGCACCATCTAAAATATGGGTTCCACGAGGGGGGCTTTAAGGAAAAATACTTGTTACTTTAGTTGGGGGTTGGATATAAACGTAAGTACTATTCCCAGCCATAAGCCCGAATGATATAGCCACTATTGCAAAACCAGTAGAGGTCTGTGCTGATAGGGTAGATAAATATATCTTATTAGGTGGTTGAAAAGCCAATAT
>JAOBYG010209970.1:0-17614 GCA_025403545.1 Epizoanthus stellaris
CTTTCATGGCAAATTAGCATTTGCAGCATTGCTTTCTGGGATCGTTTGGGTGGACGGGTCCCAGTCCTTTTGTAGTTATCAGCTTCATTTCCAACTTCTTCGATTTGTTCCACTCGAACGCTGCAGATCACCACTCGTATCTTACTTATGTCACTTTATATCATTCTATGTACAGTACATAATATGTACTGTAGAATTTTATAACCTTTTGCGCAAATGTATTCGATAGTTAACCTTCTCGATATTTTCAGCGCGGTTTCACAAACTTTGAAACTCATAAAAACTCGTAAGAGTATAAATATTGAACCATCCATGAATTCAAGCTTCACTGTTTGCATAGTTTTGCCCTATAGCTTGAGTACCGGTTATTATTTACCGGGGAGGGGGGGAAGCCTGCTACACTTTAGGGGGGTCACAACGTGTGGGCGCCAATATTCTTAGTCATGGGGGGGGGGAAGAGTCACAATATTTTGCGGGAAAATGTTTGCAAACTCACCATATGGAATGGACTCAGGGGGTTAAACATTTTTGTTCTCAAATATGTTTTGGGGAAGACATTTACTTTTGGACTATTTAAAAGGGAGAAACCTTCATACGCGCAGGTATAGCAGTCTCACCCCCAGCAAGTAATGACTGGTCCCTAATTTAGACTGAATTCGAAAACCGAGTTCTAGTAGGCAATTCTAGTAGGAAAAACATATTTGTGTTTGTTTGAAGAATTCCGACACCGGACATCATCAAGAGCGGAACGAGTGCCCAGGCCTACTCCTATCACACCTTCCGTAAGATAATGAGAGCTAGTTTCGCTTCCCAACCTCCACCCGCCCCGCGTGTAAGCCTACATACAGTAAACTTCCGAATATAAGCCCATGGGCTTATATTTTTCAAAGCACTTATTTGGGCTTATTTTCGGAGTGGGCTTATTAATATTATTGTAGGGGATTTTTCGTCTTGAAAATGACCGTACTTTAAGTACATTAGTATCGAAATATAATCAAATGGGCTTATTTTCGGAGTGGGCTTATTATAGGAAGGATCTAACTGTCTGATATTTGGGAGACTTACTTTTGGAGTCGTCTTATATTCGGAGTGGGCTTATTATTGGAGGGGATGTTTCGTCTTGAAATTAAAATGACCGTACTTTAAGTTCATTAGTATAGAAATATAATCAAATGGGCTTATTTTCGGAGTGGGCTTGTATTCGGGGGGAGCTTATATTCGGAAGTTTACCGCGGTGCATGCACATAGACATACATACACACACGCACGCACACGCACACACAGAGAGACACGCATACACACGCGACTATTCTTCAATTGGACATATTTAAATTCATTGTAATTAATTATACACACGGCATATACATAAGACCTAGCACCAGTGCATCAGGATATGCTAATAACACTATAGCAAATAGCAAACTATCACTATCACTATCCAGATACATAAATACACATCAACATTTTAATATGCTTCTCCCCTTAGACTAAACTTTCCAAGCATCCTGGCTACCTACATTCTTTTGGCTCATTTACTACATCGGCCCAAAAACTACCCACCCCATAGATATGGCTTGGACGTGTTGGGCAATGACCATGTGCACATTGGGTCAGAAACACGCAGTTGGCAAGTGATTTATCTTCCAACAGGCTATACGACATTGTCCCTGATGAAGATTGTATAGCTCTCACTAGCCATACCTTCTGCTTGGAAAGTTTATCTAATCAAGCCCCTTTCAACTCTAGAGCTCTAGTAGCCCCTAACCAACCAACTCAACATGATCTCACTATATTCTCTACAGATAACTGTAGTTATCATCACCATCAAATACCCTGCTTCCTCCACACTCCTTTATTTTTCTTCTAAATAATATTTGATCTATACCATTTATTATTATTATTATTATTATTATTATTATTTATAACAATAATAATAAAAATTAAATAAACAACCCCCTTCCAACCAACTCTCAACAACATTTATGGTTGATAAGTATTACATTTATGGTTAGTATTACATTTATGGTTGGTATTACATTTACGGGTGATACGCTTAACTGTACTGCTGCAGTATAAATGATACATTTCATTTTTAGGTGATCATCTGTGTGTCTTGTGTTGCATGTCCAACTTGGTCAGTCAGTATGCGACTGTTCCTGGTTGTGTAAGACCCACCACACTTGCGTCTTATTTTGATAAGCACACAGATTTTCAGACTGGGCAGCAGCAGTGTGCAGTAGAGTTTATTCAGGAATTGTTCTGGATACTTGGGCTAGCTGCAACATAAGTACACAATATCATTAAAGCTCCTCTTTATAGAGAAATACTCAAACATCTCTATCACATTGATCTACTGCATGTCAGAATACACATAAAAACATAACATGTAAATAACAATTTATTATAAGTAACTTTTTAACTCTTTCAGCCCAAACATGACAAATGACGTATTGTTAACTTCTCATTACTAGACTCTATACATTTCTTATAAACATGTTGAGAGAATTTGGTAGTTCATCTTGAAAACCTCGCTGTTTCTTACCGACTCCTTTATTACCAAATTACTGACTTTGTATCGATATTGTAAGGAGAAGATAAATGATGATAATTGTCAAGAGCTGCAAGGGTTAAGGACTTTCAAGGACCGTTTGTGACATTTTAAGGACTTTGCTATAAGGGAATTGATCACCTCCTTGATGGGAAAGTTAACAATTTCTTTCGAAGAATTGTATTTTCAAAGCAAATACATTGTACGTGAAATTACATAATTAACTGTATATTCATAAAAATACAGGGTGAGATTTATGGACTTTGTACAAATGGAAACTTACAACTTCAGAAATTATTGGCTTGGCATACAAATTTTACGTTAGTTGTGCAAGCCAGCAAACATTACAAATCATGTCCAAATTTAGCTGCTGAACAGCAATTTCAATTTCATCTCACAATTAAGAAATAGAAAACATTTCCATGTTTTCCATCGAGTAATGGTAACACGATCCCAAGACGAGTGTTTCCACAGCTATTTCGCGTTCTCACAAACTTGCACGAGTGTTACCATAAATAAATGGAAAACACAGGAAATGTTGTCTATTTATTTTATAAAATAAATGCAGCCATGTTTTCCATCGAGTTATGGTAAATGGCTTTAGACCAATTAGCGCGCAAGTTATATCTAGTCATTTTATAAACATAATTTTGAAATTTAATCAGTGAAAAAAGTTGAACACTTTCACCTATCCTTAGTACATTTGATTTTCAGTTTAAAATGATTTCCACATGCCAATTTAACACTGGATTTTTTGTGTCCACTCCTAGACCCAATTTCATGCCCTGTTTAAGTGCATAGCTTAACAGAAACATGTGGGATATGTTAAAACCCTTTCAGCTCCATTGGGTTACCAATATTATCTAAATTTTATTTACAATATAAATCCAAAAATTACTAATTTGGTATTAAATGAACACAGAGAAACTGATCAGATATATCAAATGTTTCAAAACAAAAATAATTTATGACAGTTAGTATATTCACTAATTGCAAACACTCATTGTTGATTATAGGATAAAAAACTCAGTTTTGCAGACACTCTTTTATTACAATTACTAAATTCTTAATTGTCTCTAATATTATATCTTCTTTTACTTTGTATCTGTTTACATACAGTGGGGGTTTCTGACTCTATCCGATCATGAGCTCTGGAAATTGCGGTATCAAAACTCCCAAACCTTAACTTGGTTGTGGACAGCCCAAACTGCCAGTAATTTTCTGTCTCTCTTCCATGACAATGATTTTGTGCGAAGAGAGGATAGGAAGGATGACCATGGGCAGCTCCGACATGCTGGTTTGGATTTGAAAAATTGGATTGAAAATCATTCAATGCACCATCCAACAAATATGTCATCCCCACTTGCAGTACCAGGTGTGGCAGCAAAATGACAAAGAGCTCCCACTGTCTGGTGACAAGAAGATCATCAGGTGGTCACTGGAACAAGAATGGCCGCCATCTTCCCCGATATCACAGCTGAGGGTAGATATCAATTGAACGTTCTGCTGCAGCTGACAGGGTTTTCTCAACAAAGCTATTCTGAACCAACTGCTGCGAGAGATGTCAGAGGGAAGTGATAAAGTGATTTACCCAGTTCTGACAAAGTGATACCCTGAAATTCGAAAAATCTGTCAACAGATTCGAGTGGGGCTCGAGTTTGGAGTTTCCCTTCAACTAACTTAACAACGACTGGTGATTGTTGTTTCATTGACCTCGTAATTGTCGCAAAAAGACCAACAGTGCTCTTTTTAACGTTTGTGACAACTGCAAGAAGTTGAAACATAGCATAGACATGACAGCAAAAATTGGACTGCAGAAAGCCAACGAACAAGGGCAAAATACATCGAAGATGAACTGGAGACTTTTGTCACCAAAGAGCAGACAGTCACGACTTCAGCAGTATAAAGCCAAAAACCTAAAGCTGAAAAAAACAACCATATTCATCAAGAAAAAGCAAGGTAGCCAAGAGTGCAATCTGATTGGTCGGGAAAGTGTGCCAGCATGGTTCCACACTAACAAAAGCCAGTTGTACACTTCTTGCCTGATGGGCTTCTGGCCTAGTTTGTATTCAGTTGTGCGATTTACAAGAACAACCGAGTTAAATTTTTCTTGTCATTTCCACAGCTTTAGATTTACCAATTTATCAGCTGATTTGCCAGTCATGGATACGCAGGTCATTGAAGGTAATTTTACCAACTTCTATCATTATATTTTTCTTAAAAAGTACAAACATGTTTATGTTTAATGAAGGAAAGACCCACGGCTGGGGCATCGAGAGCTGCAAATCTAATCAAATAGACTAATTATTAGTTTCAATTAACGTTAAATGACTGAAATCAAAAGAGTACATTTCTATATTTACTAAATATTCCAGAGAGAAATCTTGAATATTAAGAAAGTTAGAGGCAAGATTGTGAAATTAGACTTATTAAAAGCTCCCAAAGCTTTCAGGGTTTAGTTTCTTGTATATCCTATTCTGAAAAATGGCAATCTCCCTACCTTTACAAAAGAAGGAAATCTGGAAGACCTGTTCAGCAACAACCCATCACCCTGCTTGCTGACATTGAGTAATAGACTACGCAAAACTTGGAATATATCAGGTTTGTTATTTAAACTTATTTTACTCTTGAATTTCCATTTCTTTCTCTCTACACAAAGGTACTTCGTGACCAGCTCCTTTGGAAGTGGTATCACATGTATAGATATGGATTTAAAATGTATGCAAAACATACTAGATCAGTCCGAAAACATTCCTTCATTTTGTTCCGTACATTTGGATACAATCACTGTCAAGAATATTAATTACCACATTCCCTAAGTTTTGTTTAGGATCAAAGACGCTCATACAAGCTAATACGAACTAATTCGTGGTCCAAAATGAGGACATCAATGTAGAGCAATCCATCTCAACGGAAAAATGTTCCACACGTTGGAAGATCTTACAATTAGACATCGTCCGTGAAAGGCATCCGCGCTGCAGTAGATCTTTTTCTCCGCTCACCACTAAACAACAAGCCCTTTTCAATCACTGCTGACCAGAGTCTTTACTGAAGCAAACAAGGCAGGTCACACCGAAACATGGGTCAAATTGCTGGAGTTCTCCACAAACAGCCCATCACGGAGAGCAAATGCAACAGCGTTTTGACAGTGGCGAGCTCGGCCTGGCAGACAATAAAGACCCCGCTCGACTACAGTAAACAGTCTGGCTGTACATTTGCCTTTTCTTTGGAAAACGAGGAAGAGAGAACCAGAGGGAACTCTGGCCTAAAATGCTCATTCTCCGAAAGATGCCAAAAGGAGACAAGTATTTTGAACTTGACAGACAGATGCCAGGTTCACTACTGGCGAGCAAGAACCATCCCGGTGGCCTAGCAGAACCTGAAGATGAATCGGACGGAAATATATTTGCAGTTCCTGGTTCACCACGATGTCCTCTGGAAACCACAAAATCCTATCTGACCTACCTCAATCTAGTATTAAACGTGTTGTTGAAAGGGCAAGAAGCCCCAGTCACAAGTCCAATCCCGAACAAGACCCCATCTGGTACAGCATCCCTCCGCCCAACCATGCATCCACTGATCCACCCACTCACCCATGCAATCCCATACAACAAACCCATTCACCCACCCTTTTATCCATCCACCCATCTACCTAACCACGTAGTCATCCACCCACCCATGCATCTACTGATCCATCCAGCATTCATCCAGATAATTTAGCATCTTCATTTATGCACAGTTATTAATCATTTTCTTCCATCCGCTTGTTGTGAACTCGTTTCTCAAGTAATAACTCCACATAACGTAAAGACATTTTCTTTTACAAGGCTAATCCAACATTCTCCAAGTCAATCGATGACACAGTGCCAGTATCTGATGCAATTAATTTACAATTCATGATATTCTATAAAATACGTATATACATTATGCCCCGTGTACGAGTTTTATTCATGAGTATATACTTATGTTTCATTAAATATAAAACATATAACTTCATAATACATTATATGTTGTAATAAAACTTATGAGATAGGTTGTGCTGTACATGACTGTTATGTGAACTAGTTTCTAAAGTAGTGAGTCCACATAACTTAAGGACATTTTCAATCGATGAATAAAGATTACTTTTATAAAACAAGCAAACAAATTATATTCTTTGTTCTCTTATATATAGTTTTATAGTATACAGGTGGCTTATTTTATAACGAATAATGTATGTCATGATCCGGACTTGGCATTCATGGATGTCTGTTCTACATAGCCACATAACTTTGTGTTTCAGTGCACTAAACAATGAACAAAGTTGTGTTGTCGACTTCGTTGAGAAGGGGCATAACATCGTACTGGTTGGAAAAGCAGACACGGAAAAATCGTTTGTAGTTAACTATGTCTATGACATGTTCCAGAAAGCAGTTTGCCCGAGGGGAATGGCATGTGACGTCTACCCCTAGGAGGGCATCGACAGTGCATTCCTTCTATCGATTGCAAACTGCTGAACTGCCTGATGAACTAGTAATCAAGAGTACTAGATTGGTTTCGGGAACCTCATCCAACGACAACACACCAAAAGTCAGATGAGTTTTTTCCGCTTCGAGACACTGCAACCATTTAGAATGAATATAGAATTAGACTCTATCTACATTTTCTTACTAGTGCTTGTGTATCTGATTAAACGTGGAGTTGCCTTCCTATCTCGCACTGCTGTTCTTGTATTGAAGCGCTCTCAGTTTTTCAGTTACGTCTACCACTGAAGAAGAGTCTGTGACTTGAAATGTCTGGTGTGTTTAAACCTCTGGTGCTTTTTTCATACAATCCCAACTGCTATATAATTACTCAGATAAAGCACTACACAGAAAAATCCTTTATATTTGACTATCTAGATAACACCTGTGATTTTAACAACTCGTGGCACAGCAAAAACCCGAAGTTCTTATGGAAGACATATCGAAATAATTGAGTATCCACATCAAGACTTGCAGACAACACCTTTAGCAAGACAAAGTTCTGCAGTCACAACGGATTTATCAGCTTATGTTTATGACGAAGACAATACCTCGAGGATTCTAGATCAGTTTCCATCCATGCAATCTGGAGCAAGTACAGCAATTTGGTAGATACAAACATCAAGTCTCAACATCTTGCACAATTCTTCACGCAAACGTATGCTTGTGACTTTGCAATCCATGATGAGAAGACTCGATCTCATAGCAACAGATATCTCTCAAGCCCGTGAAGAACCGAAAACAAGATGTACCAACACAGATTATCGCCGTATATACGAAGCCATTCTTCACCAACTTAACCATGATCTATATAACAAGATGCAGAACACCAAAAACTCCAAAATTCACAAACTATTGGATACACACAACTAGGTCTCCTCTTAAAAAATTACGGAAAACAAGAGGTGGTACGAATTCTGAAATACACCAGACTCTTACATCAAAACAACACCTGCACACACAAAGAAACGAAATGTCATAAGCTATGAGTTCAAGCGCGTCACTGACATCTTTCTATATCATATTGCCCCCAAAGTTGCAATTGCTTTGACCTAGATAAGCATCACAACATCTCTTCTCACTGCATGAAATGGGTATACAAAGGTGTATCATGCCTTACACACATATATAAGGTTGATGATATAAGGGTATATAAGGAATCTAGTGTATCCGAGTCGTATCAGGACCCATATACTATGTTAATCCTGATATGGCATATACTGTCATTATACACTATACAATGAAACCGTTTACGTTGTATGATTGACTTAGTATACGGGTTCATTATATATTGTCTACTTTTAAAACGTTTTTACCAAGATAACTGAAAATTAAAATATTTTGCAGTATTACGAATCACTTCCATGCACACTGCATAATGAAACAAGGTTGTATAAGAACCCTATTCAATCAATAATTGTAACAAACTGATTTGATATATAAAGACATATTCACTTTGGGGGTTTTTCGGACAAAAGATCGCACAAAGTTTTGATGAAAATTTTGCATGTTAGTAGTTAAACTCTATACTTTGTATAGAAAATCCCTCTCAAGTTCTCTAAACAATTAGGATCAATTGTACGCGTGAACAGATCATAAATGTGTAGTTTCCACGAGTGACAAACTGGACAGGTGGAAAAATCAAAGACTCACCTCGAGGAGATGACAGTTGTTGAACAGAAAATATGCACATAATTTAAACATATTTAATTTATACAAGTTTTTTTAATATTTACCCTACATATCATAATTATAATTCATAATGTTTCATTCAGATGGTTAACAAAAGAACCAAAGCATATATTAAGAAACGACTCCTCAAACGGCATATAATAACAAATACCACATCTACAACTGCTCCAACTCTCCACCGATTACTCCACCTCATCCAAATAAGCAATGTCCTAAACATCAGAAAGAATCACCGACCTCTACAGCCCATCTACAGCCCTGTAGTCCATTCATCCAAACAACCTCCAACTGACACACAAGTAACTGACCCTATAATCATACAAGATAACAAACACTACACCCAAGGCCACCAAGAGCCAACCTTAAGCGACAAAAAGGAAAGCTAAGAAAGAAAAATCTCCAAAACAACAGATGCAAAACCTTCATCAAAGAATGGCTTTGCAAAGTCGAGAATGACAAGCACCTTACCCGATTCAGCAGACGGAAAGTTCTCCAAGCACATAACAAGTTGTCACTGATGGAAGGAAATAACAGCTCCTTGCATCAACTATGATCATCTGTCATACAGATCCATTATAAAGACGAAAAAGGAAACATTACTGAAACATTACTGAAACATTAGAAGAATTTCCTGAAATATTGAAGAAAATCAATGAACTAGAAGAAAATCAAAAGCTAGAACAGTTACTATCCAAAATACAGAAGGACGTTGATACTCACTTTATCTAATTACAACTCAAATTCACTGAATCTATGCCAAGAGGAAAGATAAACATCAGAATCATTCAGCGCAAACTTCATAACACCAACAGTCTCTCTAGAATTAGAAATGAACTTTCCAAACACAACTGGGTCTCCTCTTAAAAAATTAACAGAAAACAAGAGATCAACACGTGAACACAGAAACTAACAAAATCCATGTCACCAACCTTAATTTACCCAAACATTTCACTAATTTACTAAAGAAAGACACTAGTTTCATTTCTACCAAGATAAATTGTGATGTAAACACTTTCAAAAACAGTGTCAGTCGAAGTTAATGAAGCCTTGGATAAGTTAGCTAAATCTTACCCTAATACACACACAAACAAACCACCCACTCATAAGCGTACTAGAAACACACATAGACACACCCTATACGCAAAATGCAATATCTACATTCACTTGCACACATGGGCAACCCTAATTTAAATCCACACACTATATATTACATTTACAACTTGCACAATTTCATCCACACAGAAGATTTTCGCAAACACACTATTAACATTAGCAACACTAACATTGACTAAGAACAGTAAGATTAAACTTCTCTTTTTCTTAATTACCACAATTTTGTCCTTATCAAAGCAGACAAAAATTGAGGTTGGTCGCTTTTACTGATTTCATGATTCCTCACAGAGTATAACAGACAACTCAGCGATCAGTCAACTTATCGATTCATCAACAATTTAGAAATTTCCACTTTTGTCGCAAATCCAATTTTATTCTGTCTAAGTTAAACAACTATTACAAAGTTTTTTTTCAAAGATTTTCATTCAAGTAAGCTTCTCAACAAACAGTCAACCAATAATCTTCTATTACCTTTCATGAACCTTCTTCCAATAGTACACAAAATTAAAAGACCAAGCCTACACCAATAACATCAAATATTTAAAAGGGAGAATAATCATCACGACGCACTCCTGGATCACTTCAAGTCCGTCTAAACGTTTAGGTGCAGAATTAGACTCAATAATTTCCAAACTACAAGACAAATTCAAAAATATTGGTTTTAATTTTCCAGTTATTAACAGCACAGATGGTAAGTAAATTTGATGTAGCCAAGATTCTGTAAATGAACACATACAATTTCCAAGAGTTTATTTGCCATTAATGGCTTCCCTAGAGACTGGCGTGAAATAAGAACAAAACTTTATGCAGTGTGTGCATATTATTGCAACCAGTGGCAAGAAGTGCTATTGTCTCAAAGAAATTCCAAGTGTTAAGGAAAAAGACAGTCATTGTAACAGCCAATGCCCAGATTCGTTGGATAAAGGTCAATGCTCTGGGTACGATTGCTACGGTGGAGAAAGCAAGGTGTCTGTTTATATCACTAAAATTAGTAATGTGTACAGCTGGCAGCACTCAGTGAAAAGCAGATCCGGTGACTTGAATATCCAAGGGTGCTTTAATGACGACCAGTTAGATATCTTGGCAGAAACGAAGACAATAAAGCGTATGGATTCTGCCAACACACTTTATAGGTACAATAAATTCTGCCTGGACAAAGGATTTCCAGTCACCTCTCTTAGAGTGGACCACTGTTATTGTACAAACTTACTGCCAAAGACACGTTTGTACATAAGTGTAGACGGGACAAGATAATGCAATTTGTTTTGTCCGGGACAATATGGGCAGGAGGGAACATGCGAGAAAGACCAGTGTTGTGGAGGCAAGCAGAAAGATGGAAGAAACACATACACAGTCTTCATTTCAGGAACTTTAGATGTCCTCGAGCAACTTTTACGCACAGTGGAGAAAATCTTTGCTGCTGATCCATCCCACTGCTGCCACCATGTTTCGTGCTTGAAAGTAAATCACTTTATTTTATATTCAGTTCCCGATATATGCATACACGATTATCCATATTTGGTAGCAATCATGAGAATATACAAGTGACGCTATGCTATCACGTTACAACAAGCTGACGTGCGAAGTGAGTGAGCGAAGCGAAATAGCCCAATGAATGAGAGGAAATACGGAAATGGTGTGTGAATAAGTGGCGATTTCTAGGAATTTGACAGTAGTTATCACGTCCATATGGATATGTTTCCATTCCATTTTTCTTTATGTATCGTTTATCATCAAAACTTGAAAGTGAAATTTTGTTGATTCTCAACGCTTTTAGGTTGTGTCCTTGACTTCTAATTGCATTCATTTTGTGTCATATTTGTTTGCTTTCGAATAGAATCTCTTTGTAGTTTTCATGTCCTACATCGTTTTTTACTATTGATTTTTTTATTCCCTTTACATCTCTTTTCTTCTTCCTTTCCATCGTTTAGTATGTACGAGTACATTTTGCTTGTAAGTCCAACAAATTCTTCCATTGGAACCAATTTTGATAATAAACGGACATTCCTGGTGACCTTTTGCAGTGCCATTAATTTCAATGCACACGTTGACGTCACTCTCCTGTTCGCTGTTTGCAGATTGTTGTTGTTTTCACATCCTTCGCAAAGTATTCAAGTTGGAGCACTCTGTATCAGTATCTTTGACTTGATTACGACGTGCTTACTGTGATCACGCCATTCAACAACCCAAAGTTTAATCATGTTATTATAATTACCACAATAAGTACACAAGAAACAATTATCAGAAGCATTTAAACACTGGCATAGTTAATCAAAAGAAATTTTGCGTGAATTACCATTCATACATGAGGCTGGAAAAAATCTGCTAAGCTGTTTTGCTGTATCAAGTCTAAACCTGGACAAAGTATGTGATAGTATGTCGTGTGTACACGTGTGTGTGGGTGGATGTAGTTGTGAGTATCTAAATCTAATTTTAATGAATAAAACATCTCAGTCGAGGCAGAACATCCACCTTTGGACAAGACGAATGGGGAAAGATAAGCGAGGTGTTCTTCGTGGAAAGTGTACAGAATGACGAGTGTGTGGAATTTGAGACTACTGATGATAATGCGATGTGACTACTGTGGCCATCGACCAATAAAACATGAAACACTGATTAAACACACCGGTAGCAAAACCTGGGAACTTTAACAAACTGCCACCAAAGAAGGCAAGAAATGGAGCAGAACATCAGCGAAAGCGTGAGGTGTGACACATTGTCAGTTACACAGGAAGAAATGTCAGAAGATAAAGCAACCAATTTAGGAGACACACATTTCTTACTAAAAACTATCAACCTATCATACCTCACATACGTATCCTCAACGTTTTGATATACTTAAAGGTAAAATCCACTTTCAAATGTCTCGAAATGCAGTAGTGCACAAAGGCCATAGGACATTTCTATAAACTGAGAGAGGGAAGACAACGCGTAAGAGTGCGTCTTCCAAAGGGCCATATTTTAAAGGTGTTTGCTGACTCCATATACAGTGGACAGTTGTTTCAATGTTGCATATTGCTGTTCAGATATTTATTGTATTTGAATAAAGTGAAAACTGGGAAGTAGTCGACATCCAATACACAACATATGATAAAACACTGAAATATATGTTGAACAACAGATATATATCAGTCACGAAAAACACATTTCGGAAGTGACACAAACAGAAGCTTTCCTGAGAATCAAATCTAAGTATCCCGAGATAAAGATTGCACAGAAGAACATTGACAAGTGCAAACCTGCTGCAGAGATCACATTTCAGCCTCTCAGCCTTCTGTGAACACCAGATCTAAAAGACAGATTCTGAGAAAAACAGAAAAGAAACAAAGACAAAAACAACAAGAAAAGCAATACATACTCAAAAGAATGTCTCTGTAAAGTTACAAACAGCAAATTCCTTGATAAATACAGCAAAATACAACTCCTTAAAGCCCATAACAACTTCGTACTTTTAGAAAGAAACAATGACAATATCTGCGAACTACAATCTATTACTATTCATGCAGTATCCAAAGATGAAAAAGGGCAGGCTACTTCATCCATCGAATCTCCAACACCTAATACAACCAGAGAAATAAAACTGGAACATTCTATTTAACTTATCCAAAGAGATAATGACTTGCATTTTTTGGAGTAACAAAACAACTTATCACGGTCTTTGCCTAGATACAGAAGGATAATCAGAACTGTGCACAGGAAACTCCATTCTACTAATCGAATGCTATCCATTTGACGTAAACTTGTCCGCAACAACACTGCAATCCACCTCCTGAATAATAGAAAGCAAAAGGTGATAATGGAATTCTGGAACACACCAGGCTTATACAAGCAACACCCATAAAGAAATTAATCAAATTCACAATTTCACAACTAAAACTTTAGCCAATGAATTTGTTTATTTGCACAATAACGGTACTAATTTTATTCCAACTGAATTCGATTTTGGTGTTAAAACCACTGTATCTTCAGAAGTAAACTCGGCTTTAGACAAATTAGCCAAATGCAGCCTAAGTACACACACACAAATAAATTACACACCACAGTTAAACCAAGAAAAACACGACATTCGCCTTTCATCAAAATTAATCCACTGCACAGCACAGGCAACCCAAATATGAACCCACACAATTAAATACATACACAACACTGTCGAACACCTAAATAATACAATAAATTCAGATAATTTCTGTAAACACACAATTACCATTAACAATGACACTAACATTAGTGAGAACAAATGCAACAAGTTTTTAATTTTCTTAAAGATCCAAATTTTATTCTCATTAAAGCAGACAAAAGTCTGGGCTGAGCTTTGTTACCGATTTCCTGGTTCCTCAACGAATATAATATACAACTCACTAATTGTACTACCTATCAAGTCATTTCTAACTTAGAATTTCTAGTTTTATTGCCAATTCCATCAAAACAAGTTACTTAATAAACAAGTACAACATGCAAATAAACTACAGTTACCTTTCATGAAACTCAAGGATCAAGCTTCCAACTCCAATATAAATTAACTCAAAAGCAGACCAATTATATCAGCACATTCTTGAATAACCTCAGAACCATCTAAACTCCTGGGTACAAAATTAGATTCGGTAATTTCTAAATTAAAACTAAATTTTCCGAGAATAATTTTAACTTCCCTCTTATTTACAGCAGAGATGAGTTAATAGATAAATTAAATACGATCAAAATAGACAACATTAATGACTCTAATCTTACAACTTTTGATTTTGTCTTTGCTTTACACTAACATTTTGAATTCAGATACTGTTAATGCCATTATAACCAGCTGTAAATTATTAGAATTACCAAACAAATATAGAGATTATTTACTTAATTTAAATTCTTTCATTAAAAGTCGTAATTTGTTAAAGTTGGAAACAACATTTTCAAGCAGATAGAAGGTGTGACCATGGGTAGCTACCACAGTCACCAAGTTGCCGATTTAGTTTTACTTTTGTCTGAATTTAAGATTGTTAATAATCTGAATTTACATTCTTAAGCCTCACCTTGTTTGTCGATATGTAGATATGTAGATGGCGGTTTGATGCTGACTAAGAACATATTACAAGTCATCACTCTTTTGTCCAGTTTCCATCCCGTTTAAATCCCGATTATTTACAGTAGTAAAGCACACACAGTTATTTATTTAGATCTTACAATTTCTTTTAATCACTACACTTTACGTACTGACAAATTACATTACAGAATCTCCAGAACCCACACCACAAATACATGTACCCACACTACACTTCAAACCATCCTAAACACACTTTTCAGGTTTAATAAGAACAGAAACTATCTGTTACAGTAAACTTTCTAAAACACAAGATTAATTTAGTCTTGTTAAAACATTTCTTTTTATCAGACTCAAATCTTTAGGTTACCCTGATAATCTTACTTAACAACACAGTTTCCATTGTTTATCTAAAACAAACATCAACTTTGCAAAACTTCTAGTAAGAACAGCGAGATGCTTTATTATAGAGTTAAATTTAATAAACAAAACTGTTACCATAAAGTGGCAAAAGTGCTCAGGAGTTATTTCTATGTTAAAGTGGAGGGAAGGGGCCACAGTGTGTACCGACTAGAACCAAGTAAGGAGCTCCTTGTTCATGCAAATTGAACTTACACCAGAAGATGATTGCTTATTGTTATACAATGACCACTTAGATATTTTCGAGAATTGTCTGCTACAGTAACACTTTCGATTTTCACTGCGTTTCTTAAACACCAAAACGTACAGACGTTATTGATATGGTGCGAGAGATTGACGTGTTGGTCACTGGTAACATATAGGTTACATTGTGGAGAAACATTGTAGAGAAACATCCACTGTAGTTGTACCAACTTTGAGAACTTCAATCAACCTGGAAACAACGAATGTTGAGGAGAAGCAGAGAATATCCGTTTTCCCCGCGTTACACATAAGTTCCTTGCTTTTATTCCAGCTGAGGATGTCTTTGATGACGTTCTGGATAAGTTCCACAGACAAACCAGGAATTTTGAAAAGTTACTTCCAAATAGTAAAACCTAATACTGGGAGAGGGCCAGTGCAGGTGAGTACATAACGAATATCTAATTAAGGTGCAGGCGATAATAAAGAGATCATGTCTACATATACAATTCTACTCTAGTGAAAGAGAACGCAACAGCTAACAATAATACAATGTAACCTGCCAAAACTAATATTTGAACATTTCCCGATAAGTCTGTGATTAACGCTGACACAGCATGCACGAGCTCGTGTGCTAATTATGTGGAAATCGAATTACGATGCAAATGTGATAACTTCGTCACAATGCAGTTCGCGAGTTAGATACTAGATATTCCTAAAAACATTGAAAGAAACAGTGAAAGCAGTGAATCTGCAGAGGTAAGTCAAACTAAGCCAATCTCATCTTAGATCTGTGATACAGCCATTGATAAACTCGTGTGTTTGTAAGTTTTCAGCGCGAACAGAAGGTTTTACTCTTTGTTAAAGCGAAGGAGAAAGAAACTCTCCAAACGTCAGTCACTTGAAAATCATTCAGAAAAGAAACATACCAATCCCAAGATTCAGTTCATAAATCCTTAATCATTTTCAGATGCGAACAAAACTTTGGTCAGTTTCCAAAGTTTTTGCTTTGGTATATTTACAATTAAGATTATATTCTGTAATTAGATGTTTATACACGGAACTATATTTTTCTTTAATGACTGCGGATATTTCAATATTTTTCGTGTCATAAAATGTTGTCAAAATAGTATGGTAACATGACATAAGGTGCATTATACACCATATATGAAAAAACAAACTGTTTTAGCTTTTAGTAAACTTGAATCACACAGAAACTGAAAGTTTGAGCACATTAACTATCACTGAGTAAGTTGTTACTATGGCGACTGAATTTAACGTTAGTATCCAATGTATCAGGTCATTTTTGCACTATCACAAAATATTATTAAATATGACAAACAGTGTGAAAATGGAACCAGAATGCGAAGCTAAAATTGATCAACTTGTTTGATAGGTTTTTTAACCTAAACAATGCCATGGCCGTACATGGTACTTTATTTGCCAGTTAACTTCAATTTTCCGTTTTCATTAGAGCGCATTCTGTTGTAACTTAACATGAAAGTTAATGTTAAAAAAGTTGTTGGCGGGATCAAAATAATTCAATAACTTGAACACAGATGTGCGCACGCGTGTCTTGCCAGACCTTTTGACTTTTGATGAAAATCCGTTAATCGCATAACAGAACTTGAAAACGTACTCTAAAATACTAGTACATAATATATTGACAGGAAATTTAAGTCAGCAGAAAAGACTGACAAAAAAGAAACACTTTTGGTTCAACTAAGTAAGTTAATGAATACATTTTAAAATACGGAAGTCAGTAAGAAAACAGACACGAGGGAGGGGGGAGGGGTGGTTTGATAGACACCTCGTAGGTTTTCGGACCTAACATTTTTGCCTTTATGCATGCCTAACATTTCTCATTTATATCTGCTTATTCTCCGTTAGACGGCGAACAATTTGTTTGAACAGAACAAGGATCTGTACGAAAGAAACAACTACCTCGCTGCATTTGTGAGACAACAGAAGGTATGTGAATATACATTTTATAAATATATTATTATTATTATTATTATTATTATTATTATTGTTATTGTTGTTATTGTTATTATTGTTATTATTATTATTATTACTAGCATAGTAGTGATAATAACGTTTATTAGATCACATCGAACCTAACAAGTTATAAAT
>JAOBYG010209971.1:0-2500 GCA_025403545.1 Epizoanthus stellaris
GTACATTTTGAATGGTTGACATTGGGAAATTTTTCCCAATTTGATATTGGGAAAATCCCAACATGATTATGGGTTTTCCCGATATTGGGAACCTGGAAATTTTCCCTGTGAACAATAAAACCTTTTTTTGAAACCTGTTTCAACGAGCTAACTCAATTTTCGTGCACTAGCATCTCTCACGAAGTTTCATTTGCCGGCAGCTGAAGAACAGAGAAAAGACAGCATTCTGTTAGTTTTGCCAAGCGTTTTGGGAAAAACCATCTAGTAAATAAATAAACCACCTTTAATATGAGCAAATTCGAAGTATGGTTAGTGATGGTGATTTTGAGAAGGAAGCTGCAAAGTAAAATCAGATTGTAGCAACAGTTTTTTGTTCACCTTTTCTCAACTTACTGACGCGAGTATTAAAATATGCATCCTCTTCCGTACGGTTAGTCTGCCACTAATAATTACCAAAGAAGCAGGCAAATTTTACAGATATCAATATATTTGGCGGTGTGGTTCATTGACACCTATTTATGAACTCAGCTTTCATTAATTAAAAAAAATGGAAAACTTGTATGACTGTAAGACTTTCACTCGCTGCTAATCGCTGCTTAAAGTACGGAAGCAGTGCAAATCACGAGAAAGCAGTCTGACAGCATCTGTTGCCATACAAATACTAGGGCTAGTCCCTATTCATCTTCAACAAGTGCGACGGTGTGGCGAAAGAGTATTGCGCACTAAAGCGAATCTGATACTTGGTCAGCTGCAAGGCAATTATGTGAAAGGAAAACAGGTTGAGTAAAAGATCACGAAAATATTTCTTTTGGTAACTGTCCAATACGATTATGAAAGAGATCAAGCATCGCGAAAACCGCAAACGGGAATCGTCAGGTAGCCCTCTGCTGTTTGTCGTTAGCCCACCATCTTTGTTTAGTGTAAGCTTCACGTATAAACACGGTACTGTCACACTTGAAAACGCACTCCCTCGTGTGGAAAACTGGAGACGCCTGCCGTTCGCCGGACAAAATTACGCGGTTCTTAAACTTTCGGCTATTATTCGGATAACCGTCAAAACGGGAGAGAATAAACCAAATTATTATATAAATTATTTTAAATTTTTATTTGTCAAAGCCTGTCGTAAACAAGTTTATTTGGTAACTTTGTCAGTATGTTGAATCAGGTGGTTTATGGCAGCTGTTGAAATAGAAGGGATTAGAACAAATTATTTTGTAACTGTAAAAAATACAACTTATTTGCGTAATTTTAGCAACAAGATAAACGAAAACAAATTATTTTGTAAAGGTCAAAATATAATGGTTTTGGCAGCTGTCAAACAAGGATAAATGAAAACAAACTATTTTTGGTAACTTTGAAATATACTGAGCGAAAACATATTATTTTGCTAACAATGTCAACGCGAGATATAATCTTCTGTCTAGATATAATACGTCATTGCCTTCAGTCGCCTCGTCATTAGTTTTGTGTCTATATCCGGATGTCCAGTCAGCAAAGTTGCATTGTTCAAGACGCGATTATTAGGAAGGCCTAAAAGTTTTGAAGACTTAAGATCGTCTACGATCGAGTTTCTGTGGCGTTTCCACGCGGCCACTCAGAGAATGCATACGTTATCTGGTAATTAGCATAACAGTTTCTCTAACCGTTGGGGACATGAAATTCCCCATTCGTCTGTTACGAAAATGTAAATCATAAGCTTTATAAAATTATTAACACAAGAAGAACGTTAACAAGAAGAACAATCTATTCAAATAGCGTTATTTAAAATATTTTAACGTCACTTTTCATTTTGACGTAACCATTAATATACAGTGGATTCTTTACTTCATGCTGACCTATGCATACGGATTCACGTTGTTCAAACAACTGCGTGTGC
This sequence comes from Epizoanthus stellaris, assembly GCA_025403545.1. Taxonomy (NCBI): domain Eukaryota; kingdom Metazoa; phylum Cnidaria; class Anthozoa; order Zoantharia; family Epizoanthidae; genus Epizoanthus; species Epizoanthus stellaris. The sequence goes on from JAOBYG010209971.1 coordinate 1,877, forward strand.
GTGTGCGTGTGCGTGTGCGTGTGCCTGTGCCTGTGCCTGTGCCTGTGCCTGTGCCTGTGCCTGTGCCTGTGCCTGTGCCTGTGCCTGTGCCTGTGCCTGTGTTTCTACGAGTACGTGTACGTGTGCATGTGCACGCTTGTAAGTTTGTGCGTGTTTGCTATGTTTGTTTGCTATATAGTTGTGTTTTTAATATAATGCCGGAGCGCACATATGGTATAGCACCTTAACACATAACTTCCTCGACTCCTACTCAACCATGGATGCAAGTATTACTGTAAAAGTTGGTTTACATTTAGGTCAGTGTTAGCATCTGCCATAATCTCCTAGGGACCGGGCTGAATAACTACTGAAATTTACGACATTCGCACCACTCTCGATATTTGGTATGCATCTCTCGGGAACAATATACACAGTCAGTTTCGGTAGAACAACTTCACTTCTCTAGAAGAGTGTTGCTAGGAAATTTATAACTTGGAGAACGACCTCAGTATATAGGGGGTGTGTCCGTTTACACCTCGCATTAGGAACATGGACCCAGCGATAATGGACGGGAGAAGATTCAAAGTAGAGAAGTAGGAAGAGGAAAAATAAAGGAAAAGATAGGAAGAGTTTTCTGCTTCACCT
>JAOBYG010209971.1:7500-10076 GCA_025403545.1 Epizoanthus stellaris
TCACATAGCTCCATTTGACTTTCGTAAGGCGTTCGACCTGATCGACCATAATTTGTTAGTTAAAAAACTGCACTCTCTCGATATTTCTCTTGGGATTGTCAGACGGGTGACCGATTTCCTAACGGCCCGACAGCAGAGAGTCGAGATCGGCCCTGATTGCTACTCTGAATGGTCCCCTGTCCCAGCAGGAGTGCCTCAAGGCACAAAGCTGGGTCCCTGGCTATTTGCGCTCATAATCAATGATCTCGATGCCGAAGGGGTTGATTTGTGGAAATTCGTTGATGACTTAACTGCTGCAGAGGTTGTTCCAAAAGGGGGCATGAGCAACATGCAATCCACTGTTGACGTGGTCCAGACATATAGTCGGATGATTTAAGATTCACTCTCAATGAAGACAAATGTAAAGAAATGCGCATCCAGTTTTCTAAAGTAAAAACTCAATGTTCCCCCCTAACTATTAATGCTAAGGAACTTGAACTCATAAAGCAAGTGAACGTATTAGGTATTATCATAAGTAACGATCTGAAATGGAATTGCCATGTCGAATGCATAGTTAAGAAGTTATCCAAGCGTATGCATTTCTTGCTCCAACTAAAGCACGCGAAGGTACCTTGTAATGACTTGGTTTAATTTTATTCTACATGTATCAGAAGTGTCATCGAATACGCATCACCAGTTCTTCACTATACTATAGTTTATACGTCACCAGCATATCTGAGTGACGATTTAGAACGATTAAAGAGACGGGCCATATCTATAATCTTAGGCCCCGATGTGTCATATAGCGAAGCCCTGATATCTGTGGGCCTACCAACTTTGAAGGAACGAAGACGCATTACATGTGCGAAGCTGTTTGAATCTATTGTAAAGGACCCGGACCATAAACTCAACTGTACAATCTGTTGCCCGCCTTTAACCTTAACCGCAGACAGTCACTGAGATATGAATGTTCTCTCCATGTTCCTCTGTGCAGAACAAATAGGTCAGTTTCAAAGTCATTTATCGTTGCTTCAGCAAGTTGTTTTAATTGTAACTGTTATAGATATATTATATTGTATTGTATTTTTAATTATATTGTAAAATGTTTGACCAAATGTAATTCAGCCCTTGGCTGCAATATTGGATTTTGAAACAAACTATTATTATTATTATAACAAATTCTGTTTTCTGATCGGAATTTTCTGCTCTTGATCCATTATATTGTATTGTATATGCGTCTCTTATAAACTGGAATCTCACATTCTATTTAACCAGGGCAATTGTACAAACCAGTCGGGCTATGCGGATTTGGTGGGAGATGAAGCATGGGTAAGTAGAATTGTGCGCGTGGGAAGAGTATAATATTATATTAGAAATAGATAAAGCATATAACGCGCGCTCTGATTGGCTGGGGTCCCGTTTTCCCGCGCTCGACAGAAACAACGCTTGACGTCACGCTTCCACAACCTTCTTTGCCATGGAAATATCGCTGGAACAGCTACTGCGTAAATTAGCCTTAAAATTTCTTTTCTAGAGAATGTATTTTTATACGAAGACGATCTCTGCCTCTGTAAACAGCATTTTATCGAAATGTGGCCTTGAAGCTTGCGATTTTGTCGCATATACGACAAAATAAAATGCCACTATATCCTTGCAAATACGTTGAATTAGTTGGCTCTAATAGTTTCAGTAACAATCATTTAAAACGAAAGATTTAATTGTACTGTCCTGTTTTGTTACAGCCCAAGCGGCCGGCCTTTCCGTGGTACTCGGTGTTCACCTACATTCTTGTCGCCTTAAGCGGAATCAAGCTTTTGAAACAAATGGTACACATGTACAGCGATGTAAGTATTAGTCCAGTACCTGAACTCCAGCCCCTATATATGCGAAATTATAAATTTGAATCACCAACTCCTCTAGATAACTTGACCGAGTCCCAGTCGAGGTCGGGTTCCTAAAAAACCGACTGCCACTATTAAATCCAGGATTAGTCCAATTTTATATCAAATTTCCTAACCTCTAAATAATATACGTCCCTGGTTTAAGATATGTTGTTAAAACATTGATAAATAACCCACATGGATAATCCATTATTTGCTGCCTAAATCCATCTTTGAGTAACATTATCCAATCGGAGGTTGATGATATATAGTGTTAATCGGTTCTAAAGAACCAGGCCCAGAGGAATATTTAGCAAGGTCATTTGAACATTTTCATATTGTGACATATACGACATATAAGTATATAAGTACAGCCTTTTTCAAGATGAAAATCCCCCTCCAATAATAAGCCTTCGTGCACTGAATATCAGCCCCTTCCCCTAAAATAATCCCAAGAAAAAGCCTCTTGAAAGAAAATAAACCCTGGGCTTATTATCGGAAGTTTACGGCATATGAAACTCTATTTTGTCACCATATCTGAGATTGCCACTTATAATGTGACTAGACTAACCCTGGCCACCAACTGCAGACGAATTTCCACGAAACTCCACAACACTACACTACACTACAATACAATACAATACACCACACCACACCACACCACACCACACCACACCACACCACACCACACCACACCACACCACACCACACCACACC
>JAOBYG010210082.1:0-10075 GCA_025403545.1 Epizoanthus stellaris
TACTTTTTTGCAGCTCCAATGGCTGTGTTGCTCGTGGCGAATATTTTATTTTTCGTTCTGACTGTAAGAGCAATACGGCGAAATACCAAACAGAATGTGCATATGGCCACCGCTGAGACGAGAAGTAGAAACGATTTGAATATTTACATGAGAATCGCTACACTCATGGGATTCACGTGGGTTTCTGGGTTTCTATCCGCCAAGTGGCCCAGTTTATCGTATGTTTTTATAATCAGCTGCACCTTACAAGGATTGTACATGGCCGTGGCATTTGTCTTCACCAAACGAGTGCTAAAACTTTACTCAGACCTGGTTACATCAGCCGAGGTCTCACCAACCAGAAGCGTGGCTACTGTCGACAGGTCGAGTTTCACTAAACACTTTTGCACAAATACGTCTGTGAGTAACTGTGGTATAACTGTAGAAGTCCATCGCACCTCTTGTAAGAGGGACATCGCAAGTTCTTCAAGGAATACGAAGAATGAAGGAGATGATACAAGAAATACACAGTTATAAATGCATCGATTAAGGTGTGGGAAATTGTAAAATTAAGAAAGTAACGTTTGTCCTAAGAAATCACAAAAACACGGTTATTTAAAAACGTAACGATTTTAAAGTTCCAAGGCACACCATTGGTAATACAAGTAAGATCGCGAGATCTGGAAAAAATGTTGTGGAAACTGCAAGATGATGAGGAATAGTAACAACACATTTCTTTATAAACACATGTCAACATACGTTTGGTACGTTTTACATGATATTGATAGCAATGGAGAAGATAAAAGACCACATAACGTTAAAATTCGAAGATTAAACAAGTTTATGAACAATGCACGAGAGATGGAAAATAACTTAAAGAAGAACTAAAAACTAGTACAAAACTTTAGGACAGTTCTTAATTTTCAATAAATGATCCATGGCATATAACAATATTGTGCTCATATCTTCATCAAAACAGTTTTGCAAGAATTGAATGCAATTCCGTTGGTACAAATTCACAAGTGATTCATATACCTCAGGTAGTTCTCGCAACAAATAGTTTGCAAATACTTAGGTACTGTTTGTGGTATAACCCGTAGTTACCAGTGCCAAGAGGTACCCAACATAATAGAAGTTAGGTGAGCTAATCTACATCACAAACGAAATGATGCTAACTAAATAACAGTAGGGAAAATACAAAGAATGCACGGTACATTCAAGAAACTGTTTGATCTCTCGGAAAGAAACGTTATATACTATGTAGTTATTGGGAAAAATGCACGAAATGCAATGTGGTGCTATCAACCGAACTTATGTTACTATCATGACAAAATGAATGGGTTTCCAAGCACCCAAACAACCTTCTTGGAAACGATACAATGGAAACGATACAATGGTTTATTCTCTTAATGAAACCGGCATTGTATGTTTATATCATGATAATGAATTAATGATACTAAATGATATCAAATGATACCAAATGAAAACGTGAGTACATAACCAATTTCCAGCCAATCGCTTTTCGTTACCGAAGTGAATGCAACATATTCCTATGTTTTGACTGATGAAAACATTTACTGTAATTTACAAATTTAACTTACTAATTTACTGGCTTTAAAAACACCAAACACTGAGAATTTGTAAGATCAACAGCCACCGTTTGCTTTCTGTGAATTGCTTTTACTATCGCGTGTTCGGGAGGATTACTCTTGACACATGTTGGCAGGTGTTTCCAATTCATAAAGAATCGATATGAGAACAATATCAATCTTATCGAAGGCTTGGGACGATAGATTGCTGAGAAGAAGGGAAGATCAATAAATCATGTAACCTAATTAATTGTATTTTCAGGACAAACATCCGCCCACTTTCATATGCGTGATGTTTGTCTGCTCAACTGTATTTGTAAGACTGAACAGAGTTCTGCCAATTAATTTGAAAATACATTTTACCCAAACATGTTTGCAAATTTGTTTGAATTTTGGCGACCAAAATTTACACTTTGCTTTGTGAACACGCTTGTTTTCTTCGTTGTAACTAATAAAGCTTTTTTGTAGGTGTATGTATTTGACCCGGGCATTCGATTCTGTGTTAAATCATTAAACTGATCATCGTCCAGTTGGGTGTACAGAAGTTTAATGTTACGGTATTGAAACACTATCAATGGTGTTTCGTTCATTTTGTATTCAAATAATTTATTGAGACCTGCATCAACGTTTTCGTTTTCATTACTGCATGTTAAGTGGAAAAAATGTTTGAAATCCTTTTTTTTATTCCAAAAGTTTCAGGCGCATTGTCACTGTTATGTACAGAGTTAAAGAAAAAATACCATGCCTTCCACTTCAGTAATAAATCGTTGACGTAATGAGCATTCGCTATCAAAATCTTCCATTTTTTATCACATCCACAGTTAGTAGATTCCGCTAATGATACGTGTAAAAGTGGAAACTATTTCCCTCTGCTCTCCTCGTATATGAAACGAAAACAAAAAGGCAAACATACAAAATAGATTTAGCCAGTATCGTGATGATAACTTCCTGCTTGGTGTATTATATAAAAGTTATTGAGACCGCGCGTTAAAGGGGCTATGTCACGGCCATTTAAGACATTTTTGCGATGTACGAAATTCTCCACAAATCAAAGGAAATCTAAAAATAACAGGTTACTGTGGCAGAAAAACACAAAAGAGATGATAATAAGTCATAAAGGAACGTGGATGGTTAAAATTGGGGAAGATTAAAACGGATTACAAACTCCCAATTTAATTTCGGTCCGGGCTAGACATTAAATAAGTTTAACCCATTCGCTGTCAAAATTGTATTTCTTGTATTTAGACACTTACTGTTTTCACATAATTTAGCTAATATATAATCACTTTATCGTTTCTTGTTGTCCTGGTGAGCTTTACAACTTGTGTTTCATGACTGTAAAGGCTTTTTCCTGCAAATAGCCGCGACACAGCCCCTTTAACGTCCTTACTCTAGTCTAGGGCTGGGACGAAGGCTAAAAAAATCCTTGGAAGGTTCGTTGAGTTTTTCGAACGAACCTTCGAACCTTCGTTTCTATAAAAATGTATTCAGTCTCATGTGGTCACAGGCACGAAGGCGTAGAAACTCGTGAAGCACAAAACAAGACACAAGCTTCAACTACATGATTAAACTAAATTCATGTGTGAAATGATCAACGAAAATTCACAACTATTTCAAGCCATTTTCAAGCACGTTTCTAACGTGAATTCTCTGCGTAAACTTTGATGGTAGGGGATCTTTAAATTACATGCACGGCAGCTTGTTCAGGTATCAACATATTTAGTTGAAAATAATATGTTTTCTTATAAATACAATAATTTCACGGCGAAAACGAAGCTTCGAAGGTCAAGTAAAACCTTCGAAGGCAAGGTGAATGAACGAAGGTCCCAGTTGCATTCTTCACTTTCAATTCACTGAACATTCGTTAACTGCTCGAAAAGTGTCCATTGTCCGTTTTATCGAGGTGTCTGTCTTATCGAGTGTTTAACTGCAGTAAAATGACTGGATTTCAGCAGGGACCAATCCTAGCTGTTCGTTTTAACGAGGTATCCGTTACATAGAGTTAACTGTATTCATTAATTGAACTAATAATCAAAACATTGATTCATTAAATGAGTTATTCTAATTTTATATTTCATTTAATTATTGAATTTACCTAAAAAACAACCACTGTGCTGTTCAATTCTCCTTACATACAAGTATAAACGGTTTCTCCCTAGAATTCCTTACTGTAGGGGGAAGGGGGTGGGGTACGCATTCGACTCGGTGCGCTTATTTGAGACAGTTCACTTAGTAAAACACAATCAACCCGGTGCGATTATTTGGGACGATGCACTTATTACACCAAATCCGCTGGAGGCAGGGGTCAAATCCGTGGGCGGACATTTTAATTTAAAAGTGTGTTTGGAGGAGACAAAATGCAAATTAGGAATTGAGTTGAACTTATACGGTACGTACGTATTGCCTGCGATATCGCACAACTATTTAGGATATGGCACGATATCTATATATCTATATATTGTGTGTGAGGATAGCTGCGATACGATAAGCTAAGATTCCATACGAATTTATCATAGCGTAAGTAATCGTGTCATATCTGGACATGTTCAAAAATTTCCAGTCGTATCTTGATATATCTTGTCGTATCGTAGGAAATCGTACCGTTTAAAACCTCTTGACCATCGTACCATTATTAAGTGATGAACTTGGAGCGAAATCTCATTTAGTACGAACCACTACATGTCAATACGCCACTTTTAAGAATTAATATATAAATAATACTTAAATAATAAATCATAAAATCATAAATTAATTTATAGGCCGTTTTTATTTACTTTGTGAAACGTTTTTCCATTACAAAATCTTGTTTAATTTCCGTTAGTGGCAGATAGTCAGATATTTTTTTTCCTGTAATATTTGTAAACGACCTTGGACTTTTTAGGATATGCGCGCTATAGAAATCTAAATTATTATTATTATTATCATCATCATCATCATCATCATCATCATCATTATTATTATTATTATTATTATTATTATTATTCATATTATTATTTATGTTCTCACCGATATGAGACGTGGAAATCCCAAAACCCAAAGTGTGCATTTTCTCAGGGTTGTTAATGGCGTTCTTTGTCATGATATCAACTTGGTTTGTTGCTAAGGCTTGCGCTATCCTCTCACTTGCTTTGATCATGTCAATAGCCTTATTGGCGGGCTGTGGAATACAAAGACAGTCAGAGGAGAGTAAACAATTGTTCTCAAGGACTCAAATTAGTAACTTAAGATCATGGCCCATATAGGAAATCAGAGTGACGCAATAAAATGTCATTCTCTTCAAATGATCAAAATTAACAGTTTGTAGTATTTTTGGTTAATTTGATACTGACACTTAAAAACATTTTGATGTTATAAAAAAGAAGAAAGAACAAGTCCCAAATCGACAGACTTTTTAAGTTTAGTTATGAACAAAAAAGCCGAAACTAACTCTAACTTTCCAGCCATAATCCTAACTCTAACAGTTCGTACAGTGGAGACAAGTACAATCGTTACTGTCGTTACTGATGGCCTGAATTAAGCTCACACACTGTGTTTTTGTCGCATAACTTTCTGCGATCTGTTGTCTTAAACATTTCATAACAATTGACTCAATTACAATAACAATCTATCGTAGACAGCGTGTGAGGCCGGCTTAAGAAGGCGTTATTTGTATTTCTTATTATTTTTAAAAAACTGTACTAAAGCTATTTATTCACTGGAAAATTAAACATTAAACTTCATCAACTGCGTCATTGGGAATTTGGTACATGAATCATCACCACTGATTTTACCAGCCATACATGTAACTGAATAAATAGTGATAACCTACGATAACAAAATAACAATAATATTACTAACGCTACAAGTAAGCACCCTTGTTTTGCATTCGAGTATGATTTGTAGCCTATATTTAGGTTTTTATTAAATTACCTGTGGCATTCCACCCCACGCTTCACGACTTTGAGCATCCAGAAGATTACTCAGAGTTTCTGCAGCATTCTTGTGGAAACAGTGAGAATTTGTATAATTAGAATTTACAATATATTTTGCTGGAACAAAGCATCATTGTAGTCATCCAAATAAGTAAAACTAATTACCTTGCTAAAATCTGTGATATTTTCTCGAGTCATGTTCTTCATACTTGTATTTGCTAGTAGTACAACTTCATCCACAAAATCAATAGACACGTAGATGTCACCAGCATAAATTTTCTCATTGCGAGGGTTGGTGATCTCTTGCAGTTTTCCCGTTATCTCAATAAGACGATATGTCGTAGCATTTCCTGATTTCATATTCTCCAGCTGAAGGGCAAATATATGTACGAGATCAAAATTCTTGGAAATTTATTCCTGATTGCACTTATTTTAACAGTTTTCTTTATATAGGAATGGACAATTTAATATCTTGGGGGACGGGGAGGTGGAAGAATGATTTTGTTGCAACTTTTTTTCTTACAATTCTGGGCTGCAGTTGTTTTTGCTTTTCTCTCTCTTTCTCTCTCTTTATGTCGTGCAAATTATTATTTTTTGTCTTTTCGGTTCATGCAATTTGTTTTTCGAAATTCTTACAATCCTCCACCCTCCCCCCTCCCGCACAAATCAAATGGTCGGCCCCTTATCCATACTATAACGTTAGATCAGTAACGGTGTTTTCACACTTTTATTTCGTATATTATAAACAATAATTTACAATTTCACATAGTGAGTGGTTCTACCTAAAATGTTCGACAATTGTTACAGGATTTAATGGAGTCGAAATAAATCGCAGAATCTCAATACTATTAAGGCCTGGCTCAAACCCTGAAACAAGACTTTTTGCAATATCTTAAGAAATATTTTACACAACCATTTCAAATTTGGGCAAACATTAATTGCCATTGGTACAGTTGTTTTGGTAGAGTGTTGCCATGGCAAATTTATCACGTGACCATTAGTCCACCATTTTGATGAAAACTATTCAACGCCCCAGATAAAGTTACATTATAATGTAACGAAAAAATGATCTCAAATCAATTGGTAGGAGATAGCCTGAACAGAACTAACTGGAAGAGTTGGCAGTTGCATTTAAAAGTTAAAGTTTTGAAAGCAGGAAATTTAAAATTTTTTGCAATCACTGAAATTTTCTTATTTATTATTCACCACCCACCAGTGCAAGTTAATATTAATAAGGTCGTGACTGAACAAATAATTTAGCATCATTTTTTCATTCTAATTTGATGTCTGACCACTTCTTCCAGAAGCTCGATAATTTTTACAAAATGGCCGCCACAAGTGGTCACGTGACATAGTTACCATGGAGACACAACGTCAAAATGCTCTAAGGAGCATCACCAAATACGTGCCCAAGTTTCAAATATTTCTGTAAAATACTTCCCATGATAGAAAATTTCTGGTTTCGTTTCTGGAGCCTTGCCTTAACAGCGCTGAGATCGCATTCTTACGGATGATCAGTTAATGATACGTGGATTATTTCAGGAGCAAACCATTGTATGTTTAGTTTGTATCTACTGTCGATAGCTGCAAAATTACAAAATCTTACTAAATAGAACTAAAATATGCAGCGACAAAGATATTATTATTAATAGTTCTTACTTCCTTCTTGAGCTTTACGAGCTCTTTGTTCACGCAGGACGTCAGGTCTGGGATGCCCCACACCCCTCCCTTGATGCCTGGATTGCACTTTCGTCTTGCTTCACCTGGTATATAAATGTCCAAGGAAGAAAGGATAAGTGCAAGCAAAGCGGAAATTATAACGTTGATTGAAAACATTTATATTACAAATTATTAAATATCAACCACTGAATATTGGAATTCCAGCAATTTGATTGGTTTGTTACTCATCAGCTATCAGCTCATATACCTTAGTGTGACCATATATGGGAAAAACAGCTGTTTCCAATACACAACAGCTGTTTCTTAAAACGAAAGTAAACTTTCAATTCCCCTTGTTTTACACTAAATTCAGCTTCGTTTACACTAAATTCCGTTCGGTTTACACAAAATTATAAAGAAAAAAATATATTTTGACTTGGTATTTAATAAAGCAATTACACTTGTTGGATATGAGATGATTGGCTATCTATCATCTCATATCTGGCAACGCGTGTTCATGGAATAATTGCTAATTAAAACACTACTAATAATTACAATACTTTGTTTTAAAACAACATTTCACATAAATGACACTATATTCGTCAAACAATCTAGTTGAATTGTTCTGTTCCATTATGTAACTCAAATCATTTCATAACAGCCTAATATTTTGTAACAATTATAAACAAGCGCAATTGAACATAGTTTCTGAGTCTGATATAATTCACATTTCAACCGCAAAGAATCTTCGATGAAATTAGGCCTTTAAAATTGAAATAGCAGTGCATCTTTCTGGACTTTCGAAACTGCCTATGGATGTCAACAAAGCTAAACTTTCAGCACTAGCTTAACGTAATCGAACAAACTTTATCAGCATTTACAGTAAGTAACATGTATCTAAAGTTAGCATATGAAATGTATATAATAATGTCGAATAACTTTTCACTTTCTGATCGTTACACAGGAACATATTCAGTGCACCAAATCTTACCGATATGTGTCCGCTGGGGACAAATTTGCGCGTCAACACCTCCTGCCACGGTATGCCTCCATAGCACGTCCTGATTCCATTCGGCAGAACAGTAGGCCGTGTCACCTGCTGGTGCTAAAGAATACCAAATTAGTTCATAACAGTTACTTCGTAGGGTTGAACAATTGAATGAAAATGATTTGCATGCAGCTAGCTGTGGCTTCATTACGAACACTAACTATATGTCAGTATTGAAGAGAGGATTTATTATTTCCGTCAACATTGGCAGGGTACGTATTGTAAAATGTAAATGTGTTGTTGTAGTAAACTTTACGATATGCTATTCCGAGGACTAAGTATTCTTCAACAATAAATATCCCACTTTGCACTGGGCAGCTCTAAATTTTACACTTTTAGTATCGTCTTTGGTTTTTGGAGATGAAAAACTAAAACCAACAAAAATTGGCATAACAGTGGTAGCTAATTAAATTGTGAGATCTGTTTTCCTACCTTTGCAATGCCTGTTGTCGGCGTCAAGATAAAATCCTTTGTTGCAATAACAGCGATAACTACCGGCTGGAGAATTTATGCACTGGTGTTCACATCCTCCATTCTTCACTGCACACTCGTCTTGATCTTGTATTCGAAAGATTAAAACAAAATTAGGACGATTGCTAAATATGATTATGATTTAGCATTAGTGAAAGACAACCATACATGTGAATTAATGGGAACATTTGTAAGGATAGAGATATCAAATAATTAGTACAACTTCAACGATAGCCATCACAATCGGATGGAAGCAAATGTTTCTTGCATTTTCTTTCAAAGCTGTTAAGAGATATGTTATTTCCTAATTCAAGAGGAACATTGTTCTACACTGTTATGGAAGCATATTTAACATCCACGTCATCTATATTTACTTGTTATTTTGTAATTGGAAACAAAATGATGATAATGACAAAGACAACGACAATGAAGAAACGACATTGATAACGACATTGACAACGACATTGACAATGACATTGACATTGACCACGACAACGACAACGACAGAGGCAACGGCAACAGCAACAGCAACGATAACGACAAGGATAAAACAACGACGACGACGACGACAACGATGACGATGACGATGACAGCTCGTAGTCAGTAATACGCCTACCTAAGCATTGTGTTCCTTTGCCAATGTAACCCCTCCTGCATACGCAGTCAAAGAATGTTCCGTTTCTTGTGCAGTAGGATTCTGTAGCACAGTGCATAGGACAATCCTCTGGTTCTATGGATAATTAACGAAACAACAATCCCGTATAAAGAAATGGCCATTGCTCGGAAGCATACGTTCATTCTATCGAGGAATCGGTAAGGACGATTGGGAAAGGATTGGGAAGAAATAGGAAGGGGGATGGGCGGAGTCACGTTAAATTTTATACTGAATGAGGGAGGGGGGGGGGAGAGTTCAAGGAAAAAAAGCTATCAATAGTCGAGGGTCAGTTACATTTACTTATTATTTATGAAGGGTTCTGTAATTTCTAATTTGCTAAAGAATCTTGCCAGCCCCACCACCTGGCATAATAATGAATGGTCCCTTGACACAGAGTTTTATACCATACAAGTTACTATTATTGAGTTGAAAATCCCATTATATTGTGAGCTTCACTTAAGGCCAGGGTTAACCTGAACAAATGTATGGAAATATATATATTTTTTATTTTTCTGGGGGAGAGGGGTTGGTGTCTAAGAAGTGCTATATCTCCATGGACAAAAACCTGGGGACTCCCCATGGCATGTCTATGTCACGTGTGATGACAGTTGATCACGTGACACTGCCCGCCATTTCCTTGTATTTTTTTAAAGAGCAACATTGCTCGATGAAATGTTACAGTTTAGTGCTTAAATTCGCTAATTTTATTCTATTGTTGACCATTTGTGGGTGCCTGAGCTCATCATAAAGGGCTGAGAAGGCT
>JAOBYG010210193.1:0-10075 GCA_025403545.1 Epizoanthus stellaris
GTGATCGAGCCTAAATATCTTGATAAAGTTCAGTCAGCTGATGTATAAACATTGGAAATGACGGTCTGCTTCAGGCCTGTAAACAAAGCTAAATGAAGACCAATTTCCGTACTGAAACAAGCCAAAAACTGCATCAGGTCAGGTATATTATAGGCCAAGTACAGTAATTAAAATAATTTTACGAACAATAATTGACAAATGTCGCTGCAATCTTCTTGCTGTAGAATTAATGCCTTCACTTCATGTACTTCAGGTCGAGTATTCTATTTCTCTCCTCGTCGTTCATGGGCACTAACTCCTGAATTTGGCCATTGTCTACCTACGTTTTTCCGTAATACACTTTCATGCTGTCCTCCTTCACAGGTAAAAGACGTTCACTTGGGAATTATTAACTAATTTCGCAACGAATTCTACAGGAAAATTCCGCTGTAGAATGAGTCCTCTAATCGAATAGCCTCCGAATTCGCCGGCGAATTCAACAGACAAATTCTACAACAAATTTAACATTCGCCGTCAAATGTTTAATTACAATATATTCGACGTCGAAGGTTTACAGAAAATTACTCAGCGAATTTTACTTGCACGGACAAAATTGAAAAGCGTATTGTACTTGAAAGTTATAATTCGGCGCGGAATTGCACAGCGAATTACTCAGTGAATTTACTTCAAATGAATTCGCAGTCGAATTGCACGGGCAATTGCACAGCGAATTGTACTTGAAGGACGTCGCGTTCAGGTATGATTCCGCGGTACAAGTCTCTAAGAATAGCTTCTCACACGCACACAGCAGGTTTCACCGGTACATTACAGATATACACTCCTTCTAACATACTCCTGTTTAAACTTATAATTTTGTAGTTTTCATCATCTATTCTTGTCGATTGACTTGCAAAGGTGTGTTTTTCGTTGCGTTTACTTGTTTTAAGAAATTCTGAACTTTTATTAAAATTTGAAAATCCAAGATGGCTGCCATCGTAGTTTACATTGGCTGTTGCCATGGCAACAGTTATTAATCAACACGTTATTGTCACCATGGAAACTGATTATATTTAGCTATATGCAAGCCAAAGATTAAGTCTTTATAATTTATCTGTAACCATGTTGGTCCAAATGATCCCCGCCCCCTCCCCCTCTTGGGCTAATATGTTACAAGAAATACCTTGGCCGTCAAAACCGAAAAATAATTACACAAACATTTAGCTTTGCAGGCTGTAATTTGGAAAAATCTTAGTGCTAGGTTATTTCCTGTGCAATTGGTTGCTGATTGCTAAGCATTCAGACACGGCACCAGTGTCGTGCCGACACGAAAACAAATACTATGCGGCAAACTATAAACCACCCTAATTTATATTTTCAGTGGTCTGATGATCGCCAGCGTAAGAAGCTATGCGTGAAACTCGAGTAACCGAAATTTTAACATTTAGATAGTTTTTATATAGTTTTAAATATTTTTATCCGTCTAGCATAAATTTTTACATGTACTATAGCTCTACACAAGTGTATCGAGCACTCTCCGGTACCTGTGCCGACATCTTACCAATAATATTAACGTAGAAATATACATGTATATCGAATAGCAAAGCCTCTTATCGACCTCCACCACATCCTCCAGAACCACCATGTTTATCATTGCTAGTAATCAATCTATTAACTGTATTTTGTGAACTCTGATAATCATTAACTCATTTATCATGGACGTTATTTGACAAATACATTGTTGAGAGCAGTTCTTTCCCTAGTTGTTTTGGAGTTCTCTGACTGAGAGAAGCGGTGGCGACAGGGTACATGATGAAACCGTAGCCAATCATAACTGACATATCTGCAGAAATATAGACCTCGGGGGCGCTGTTGCATCCGTGGGAAGGCGCTGTTTACCCAAACTCTATATTGGCAATTTGGCCTCGATGGCTACCGGGAATTAAAACAGTGGTACGCAAAGAACGAAAACGGTAATGATGTCTAGAGATGCCACAAAATAAACAAGCAAGCTTCTTGAAAGATAATTTTTATTATTCTTTGCACAAATACATTATTTCACAGACAGTGAGGTCCAATTCTTGTACAATGTATGAAGCAAAGCAAATTTTGCAAAGTATAAAATTTAATCTGAATTGAACCATTCCTATAGGGTTCTGTTGAATAATGTTTTCACCTGAAAGTGCACTTAATGCAACAAAGGTCTTCCATGTCTAGAATACCGTTGCAATATATCTATATTATCGATTTCTCAAAATTTTGTATCACAATGAATCCTTAACATCTAAGCAACAGCACATTTATTCCCCTGCAGTCTACACTGAAATATTCTCGAATGGAAAGAGAGGAGGGTGAGAAAGGTGCTCCAACAATATTAAGGTGAATCAAACGGAAATTAACAGTGAACAAATTAATCAGATAACTGAACATTGGTCATCTTGGATGTTCTGTGCATCATCTAATATCGTTTGGATTTTACAAACTTGTCTTAAATGATTCACATCTAAGCAAAGAGTTTAACAATTAACTGTGTTAAACTAAATTCGGATATTGGAAAGTGAGAAATGTCATCAAATGTAGAAGATTAAACTAGATTGCCAGAAATGTTACTCACGACATATGATTGTCATGAAATTATTTAAATTGTTTCATATAAAGTTGTTGATTTGTATTCAAGTGAGCACTTTCTTCCTCCTCTCCCTTAAGCCGGCCTCACACGCTGCGTTTTTGTCGCAGAACTTTCTACGATTTATTGTTATTGTATAGATCGTAGAAACTTCTGAGACAAAAGCGCAGCGTGTGAGGCCGGCTTTAGTCTAGAAAGGGTTACAAAATGTGGGATTCTGACGTAGATTTATTTTCGGTTTGCCAAATATAAAGCATAAATCCATTCATTTTAAATGGTGAACTCCATCAGCATCACAAAATGTAGGTTTTCACCACTACCCTAGATACCGCACCTCTGTTAAACGCAACAAATAATTCCTAATTTTTCTAATCAAGCAAAGCATAAATTTATTATTCAATAATATTAATTATCCTTTCGTGTTCCGTCTGCCTTCTGTTGTTCCTAATCCTTCCTGCAAAAATCAAAGACGTTGATTATTTTAAGCATACAATTGATATGTATCATATATATTTATCCGTTCGTTTGTCTCGCGTCCTCTGTCCTGTTGCCCACCCATTTCTCTCTATATATTTCCTTTCATCTGTCTGTAATTGTCTAGTAGTCCCTCAGTCTCTCTCTACATTTTTATGTTCTTGACTCTATATGACCATATGTCTCTTCCTGTCTCTGTTTCTCTCTGTCTCTATCACTGTATCTAGCTATCGATCTATACGCTTCAGCAGCCTTTCTCTGTCTCATTTTTTTTTATCTCAGTCTCCTTTCTATCTGTTCCTCTCTTTCTTTCCACTAAGCAATAACTGAGAACAAGGCAAGTATTGAACATAGAGCATTTTCCCGCAATCTTTGACTATCTCCTAACCAGTTCATTTTATGCATTGCCCCCACCTACTTATACAGCTGAAACGGGAGGGATTTAGAATTTGCGATAAATTTGAAGCTGGTACCTTTTCAGTTAGGATGGGCTGTCGTACGGCGTGTATGCAGCTGGAACTGTAACAAAAGATCAAACAATAACTATTTAGCCTTTATGTTGTAAGAAAATAAAAGTAATATCACATATCAGGACAATCTTAACATTTTGATTTATTAACCTACATACATAAACACATACACACTTGCACACACACATACATACATACGTACATACATACATACATACATAATAATATAATAAAAGACATTAATAACACATTAAAAAGACGATTTAAAAATATTTCCGAAATGTTTTCAATTCTCGATTAAAGGCCTACATACATACATACATACATACATACATACACACTTTATTGGCCCATCCCCAAAGGATCTTTCCGTTGACAACAATAAAGATAAAAGAATAGCAACCTAAAACTGCAATTAATAAGACAGTTTTAATTACCGCATGTTCCACAGGTCCGACGACAATACTTTTTGCTGATGTAATCCACGCTACAGTGGCCCTGAGATTTCTTCATCATACACCTGTACGTCCCAATGGCGTCGCTACAATAACTTTGTACTACAATGATAATGAATACAACTTTAATTAGAAAAGTATCAGATAGAGTACGTAGATTCTCTATAATTCGCTGAAAGTACCACAAATAAATGAAAAAATAGCTCCGCGGAGCCCAAATGTGGACAGTGTCAGTAAATCAACCTCGTTCCCAGCGTACTTTCACTTTACGGTCTCGTCAGTAAATGTTTCTTCAGTGTGCACTTGGATTCGTATTCAATACATTTTGGTGCGTGTCATTCAATTCTTTCTCTTTCAAACACCTCTAAATATTCCCAAAATTCTAACTATAATTCCTCTTTAAGTTTAAGTGGTTTTCCATTAAAATCCTTAATAATAATCTTTGTTGCCCTCTGGCGTTCTGGCTAGTAAGTAGTTCTATTCTTGTTTCTATGCTTCTTCGTATGTGGCTAAGAGTGTCTTCTTGTATGTGATTGGCTACACGATAATGCCAGAAGCAGATTGTTGTTGTCATGATAGAATAATCTTTTTTTATCTCATTCGGGTACGAACAGCTCCAGAAAACATGAACAGGGGATTTGAAGGCCAACAAGCAAGGTTTGTTTCAACTGATGCATACACAATATCGTGTGGTCTTTTCCTTCATTCTTGTACTTTCCTGAGATTGGTAGACAATCCAAATACCTCCAAATACGTCTGACATTGGGCGATTAAACGTTGTTTTCCTGTTGATTTTGAACTACTAATACACGCGTCACTCGTAATTGTTATGTAGGCGCTTTTTAACCATTCTGGGTATCACATGACTTCCACATGTAAAGCTGGAACTTGGAAGAAGCGAATAGAAAAATACAAAATTTGGTCGCTAAAAAGAATGGGCGTTGAAACGCGCGACTGCCCATGAGGAACGAGTGAAAAGTGGACCTCCAATATACCGTGCAAACGTAAATATGTATGACGAACGTGTTGAGTTTTGAAACTCATCTTGTTTATTGAACCTTTCGAGATCCGTTTTGACTCAATGTCTCAGTGGATTTCAGCGACATATATATTACAGGAGACAAACCTTACCAACGTCCTGCTTGGCAAAGATAGGTGAACGACCAACTCAGGCTAACAAACAATCGAGTGCTATCGAGTGTAGTATTCGACTCGCAATTAACTTGACTAAAATAAATTGGAGTGGAGTCCTAAATTTTACAGGCCAAGGACCTTAAATAAAGTGATTTCAGAAATATTTCGCAGCAAATCTTGTGGATGTAAGATTTCCATTTTATCAGTTAAAGGTTCATTC
Source organism: Epizoanthus stellaris (assembly GCA_025403545.1). Taxonomy (NCBI): domain Eukaryota; kingdom Metazoa; phylum Cnidaria; class Anthozoa; order Zoantharia; family Epizoanthidae; genus Epizoanthus; species Epizoanthus stellaris. Next base: position 5,356 of record JAOBYG010210193.1, read on the forward strand.
TATCAGTTTAAAATAAAACTTGCACTGAACTACCCACTGTAATTGGCGAAAGCTGCTGTGGTGTCCCTGCCATTGTTTTGTTCTTTATGTCTTTTCCTGTTTATGTGTTTTTGTTAACATTGTTGCAAGCTTAATAAATGGATAAATAAAACTAAAGAATACGAAGCCAAAAGTTTGTAAACATGACTTGAGACAGTATTTATTGCTGATCAAGATTTTGATTTACAGAAAGTAACAAACATATCTCATCATCATTACCTTCCAAGAAAAAAGAGATTAAAAAATTGCTGCTACACCAGTACTATACATTCGATAAATAGCAGACTATGAGCTGTGACTATAGCCCTTCTTCAGTTTCTGCCAGGATACATACATTTTCAAAACAATCGACCTGACCGCAGATTAAAACCTCTAACTCTAAAAGTACAAAAAAAAGTACAAAACAGAATTTACACAAATAAAAGACATATAGTTCTTCTATGTACTCTATAAAAACTGAGCTTCTAGCTTCTTTAGAGCATTATTTAAACTTTGCCCATGGATAGAAAATACTAGTAATCAGTGTTTGTTTCATCGTAAATCAGTTTGTCAAAGGACACACGTCGACTCGAGTTTTCATAAAATGAAAATCAAAACATTATTCCATTCAAAACATTTTGAATTATAAAGCAGCATGCACAGAATTAGGTATAAGCGATCTGTCGATACTCTCAACTTCACAACTTGTACAAAGTAACATTCCTTACCTGATCGATTTGGTCTTATTCTGAGTCGTTTCGGCACTTCCTAGAATACTCGATCGTTTGTGAGAATATAGGTTGCTCTCAACTGAGTCTGCAATTACTTATTGAAGTTGAGACTGACTAGGGGCACCGCGAAATATATATACTTGCTATGTTTATCTTGAAACAAAATGGCTGCCAGCTTGCCGTGTCTTCAAACTCCTAGAGGCCTGGGAACTAGGTTGCGGTGTCTTCTGGGAAAGTTTCTCACAAACATCACTACACGTATAGAAACATACCGCTCCGGGCGCTGAGCTAACGGTACAGTGGTTGCACCAATGTCCACAAAAATGACAGAAGAAGAAAGTGGAGATGGAACAGGGCTGTTTGTCAGTGTAGCAGGGATTATATATAAAGGTACCTTTTTGTAGGTGATCCATCTTTCCCTACAGAAATTCCGCATAAAATCGGTAACATCAGTAGGGGGTTCTTGGTAAAGCTCATTTGCATTTTGTTGAATAATCAGTAAAATCCGTGATTCTCGACAGAAATCCGTAAAATCTGTGAAATCGATAAAATAAAGTTTGTTGCAATGAAATTATATTGGAGAAACAGGACGAAGACTGGGAGATCGATTTCGAGAACGTTTATTAGATGTCAACTGAAAACCTAATAGCAATGATCTCGCTATTAAACCAGTAGCAAGACGCCTCAATCTTCAAGGCCACTCATCGAATCATATGAAAGTTTGTGGCATTTCCCTACACCATGGCAGTAATGACACTCGTGAACGCAAAAGAGAAAACTTCCTTTTCAAACTAAGCACATGGGATCAACGAACGCTTCTCATTTACGTAATGACTTCCAACAGAATTTCTTACCCAATCACATTTGGATAATTTTAACCAATGGCGTAATTTCGATTCTATCCGCATATATTATCCAAATTCAATATAAACCACTTCACCCACAATCTCTTGTTTTGCTCTGACGAAGGGCTAGCACTCGAAACATGAGCTCAGATCTTCCACCCTCACGGCGGAAAACATACCATATCAATCTTTAGCCATTATTTGGCCTACTCGCCGATATAGAAAACCTAGTTGTTTCATAAACTTATCTACCAGGGTTTTTAGTATAGCCGCTCATTTCCATTTTTTTCAATAATCAGTAAAATCCGTAATTCTTGATAGAAATCCGTAAAATCCATAAAATTAGTAATGCGTTCTTGGTATAGCTCATTTGCATGTTCAGAAGAATCGGTAAAATCCGTAACTATTGACAGAAATCCGTAAGATCCGTAAAATCCATAAAATTAGCAATGAGTTCTTGATACAGCTAATTTTCGTTTTCTAGGAGAATCGGTAAAATCCGTCATTATTAACAGGAATCCGTAAAACCCTTAAAATCCGTAAATCCGTAATTCGTTACTGAAATCCGTAAAATCTGTAAAATCTGTAAATTCCATAAAAACTAAAAAATCCGTAAAAATGTGTTTCATAACTGTAAAATTCTGATGTGAATTCATCTCTGAACATTGAAGCAAGAGTATGGATAGACAAAAGTAGTTATAAATGCCAAGACACACATTACGAACGATTGCAAGAATTGTAATGATGCCCTTCAACAAATATTTGTGATGCCAACCCTAAACAAATTGCCACATGTGAAACCTGATTTAGTTAGTCAATTGGGAGTTGAAAATTACTAAACCTACAGAAATGACAACGTAGAAATAAGATAGAAGATGGCTCAAAGGCAGAGGGAGTCTCATAGAAAGGAGACCACTGATATACACAGAAAGGAAATGACAAACAGCACCCAATGCAAAAGCGAACCCCAGTTTGCATCTACTGTGGAGCTGATCATTGGGGGAGGCCTGCACCACAGCCTCCTCCCTAGTCCTACGTTAGTGCCTGTGAGCGTGCTAGGCACCTAGGGGGCCAGTACTGGAGTGGAGCTCGCTTTAGGTTTAGTCTGCAACAAAATGCAAGTACAGGGGGAGATATGACAATTTAACTGAGTACGCTACCCTAGCTAGTTGAAGACAAATCCCTACTAGTGAAAGTGTAACGAGACACCCACTGGACCTATTTACATACAGAGTATTGAAAAAACATCTCTGTGCGTCATTTTATACTCGTCAAATTGTGATCTTGAACGGGAAGAAGAAACAGTCCATGCCCATGGAAAGTAAGGAACAAGGTTGAAGTTACAGGTTCTAACATGCCTGACTTTATACAACCACAAAAAGGTCTGACATGAATGAGTTAAACTGGAGCATGTACATACTAAGGATAACATGTTTTACATGAGTTGGGAACGAGTGGCCATACATATGATAACCAGTGACATCGCGTACTACGACATTAAGACTGAAGTAGTGTTCAAGGGAAACACAGAGGGGCCCATAGTAGAGAGAACAAACTTTGGCTGGGTGGTCCACGAAAATAACTTACCAAGTTACTAGCGCATGTATGATAGAGAAACCTGTGGTTATGAGAAGCTGTACAGCTTGTATGGGAGAGGGAATGGGATGAATGCAGTGAATATCCCTGGGATAACAGAAAGCAAGTTGACACACACAAATGAAGAACAAAGCAGGAAGCGACTACAACATGTACAAAGAATGCTAAAGCAAGGTGAACAATTGCAGAAAGAGTACTGCACATTTAATTAGAAATCAGGAGCCCCAAATGAAGTACCAAGTGAGCATTTGATAACAACTGAGGATGTTAAGTCTCCTGTTGACAACAGTTTCATCTTTGTAAAGTTTAAATCTGAAGGAATTATCCTATTGAAATAAAAGTATCTATCTGTGTATTCTAGTTGCCACACAATCCAGTAAGACGAAGCTACAACAAAATTAAGCATGGTGTATAATGCATGTGTTAAACCACACCCCTTGGAAAACAGGGTAAACGATTGCATGTACACGGGCACCCAAATGAGACATCACTGTCCGCGCAGGAATGTTAACAAACCTGCTGTTAGATGACATTAAGAAAGCAAGCTCAACAGGCATTTATTTCGTTTCCTATTCTATCTTGATGGAAACGAGAAACATTTACGATTTGTTGATGATCAAACTATCATGGGACTTTGCAGAACACTACCAACATTGGAAGACAACACATATGGACAATTTGATGAAAACAGGGGGATACTTTGAAGAAATGAGGAAATTGTAAGACTGACGCGACTCAGACTTTGGAAGATGCAGCATTCCCTTGCACACTCGGAATTGAAGAAATGCCAAATACAGGCAATATACACACTGGAAGACACACTGGAAACACAGACACTAGTATTCAACAAAAACGTACCTGTTACAAAGACGTTACCCGGCCAGCTGAGGAGTGTCTATGATCTGGTGGGTATACTGACACCAACGATGGTAGAAGAAAAGTGAATCTACAAAGGCTTGTGATGAAAAGAGAGGTTGTGACTGTGTCTGACGATTCTCTGCACAAAGCAAGGGCCAAGAACGATGGAACTTGAAAAGGCAGTTATTGGTCAGGAACTAACTTCCCGAGGACAGAAAGAAAATTCAATTTACAAGGTTTTCAAACTGATAGTGGAAAAACTGTGACAATATCATAATAGAGTAAAACTCCAAATACGCGCAACTAGCTGTCGCATAACACAGATGTAATGTAGTCTATCTGAATTTTAAGTTTTAGAATTTTGTCATGGATAATAACTTGTGTTCCACTACTTTCCAGATCAATAACATGAACGGTAGCAGCAACCGGTCAACTATTCCCTCAGCAAAAGCCAGTGATTCCGCGGCATTTCATCAGTTTGATGCCATAGATGCTGATGATGCTACATGGATCCTCACCAGCGCATTTATCATCTTCACAATGCAGTCAGGATTCGGGCTTCTTGAGTCCGGAATGGTTTCCAAGAAAAACGAAGCTAACATCATGGTAAAGAATGCTGTTGATGTCATATACGGCGGACTCTCATACTGGATTTTTGGATTTGCTTTCAGT
>JAOBYG010210304.1:0-10073 GCA_025403545.1 Epizoanthus stellaris
CGAGCTAGCTGGTGTGACAGAGGACTGACTAACCTCGACTTCATGCAGTGGCGGCCATATTCGGATTAGGTGTATGTCTGTACTTTTTCTGTACCATACATCTTTTATCACACTTAAAGGCGATTTTAAAAGTGAGCAAGCGACATCTACAATATATAGAAGGCGTAGCAACATTTTCCTTGCGGAATTGCGGTGCATGATGGGATCGACTCGCGGACAAACACACGTGTGACATCATTTGAAAAGAGCGCTATTTCTGGAAGTTCTAAAGCGTAGAAAGGACCGGTTCTTGTCTCAGCGTTTGCAGATGAAGTAAAACTTTACGATCATTGTAGAGTATATGGAACCAGCTTGTTTTGCTTTGCAGTGACATGTACAAACTTTGCACCTAACTTTGTAAATTATTTTCAGTCATCGTTCAGTATAATGTTATGCAATAAATGAGTACTGATTTGTTGTATGTATTGTTTATACCAGATGTGGTCGCATCTCGTGGAAACTCAAGATAATTACAGCAAATCCCTGAGGATTGAACTTACAAGGCAAGTAGAACGTTCTCGTCCTACAGTGTATGAATGTAACTCCACTTCAGTTGTCCGAAGACACGTTACATCTGTGGAATGAACTCGACGAATTCCTGACTTTTCTTATCACCAATTCCAAAGATGTTTAGACCTGCATGTGACGAGACCGCTGAATCCAGTTGAGATGTCTGAACACAGCCAGGGGGGCTACTCTTATTTGAAATCAGTTCAGTACACATAAACCTAATATACCTTAATTTTTTCCGTCTGTTAGATTTGCCTGATAATTTTTTGAAAGCATGTTACTGTGCCAGTATCACTTCTTTCAAAATTTAACCAAAAGTTATCGAGCAGATTTTGAGAAATTGTTGTATTTTGTCATTTTGTCAGGCAATTATTAGAGGTATTTCGTTGCCATGGTAACAGTATGGCATCCTAAAGCAGAGCAAAAAGCTTATTATTCTGATATGTCTCTATAAGCTGTTGGAATTATCTCGGCGTTAAGAGTAAGAACTAAAAGTTATCATTTATACAAGTTTGATCCTTGTGTCAACCATTAACTGTGTTCAGACACTTGTCGTACAAAGGGAGCTTTTAATGCTGGAAATAAGGATTTGTGTCATCTTGACATTTCTTTTTTGGTAAAATAGGAAAATTGAAAAAAGGTTTAAAGCTGAAAATATGATTATTAATTTATTTCAAGACACTTTTGTAGCTTTTTCAAAAAGTTTGCGAAATTTCCCAAGAGTCAGCATTAAAAATTAACATATTAATCCTAGGATAGTACTGGTTACTATGACGACTGTCATAACTTTGGAAATAGTAGCAACGGGAATTTGATCTTATGTCTAGAAGCTGGAACAGTATGACGAAATTCATTGTTAACCTTCTGCATCCTAGAATAGTATAGCGAGGCGTCGTTACTTGTTTGTCTCTAATGTTTAATGTTTGCAAGAATAGTACCTGTAGAAGATTGGCTTGAGTGATATTATATTTTATATTGTACCATTTAATTAAACTGAAGGTTCGTATTTGTTGCAGACTTGAACAAATGACTCACGTTGCAGAAAAGCTGAAGAAAGAGGTTTGTATTTGGTCATTAGGATTGCCGAGGAATTGTCATTGTTCTTTTCTGTGACCGCCTATCCCCTATTGCTACCAGCACTTTCATATTCACATTTGTAACCATTCTAAGTGGACTGTAAAGGTGACTTCACGGTGATGATTTGTATTAAAAAATACCCAGTTTTACTGAAGTTAGGTTTGGGTTTCGATACTGACTTACTGAATTCAGTGTGTTCACTTTTAGCAGAATAATTCGACGGCACGAGTTTACAGAGACGCGCGGATCCAATCGATTGATAAGCAATCATTTGGCTTGATCATTGTACCAAGAAAGACAAAGAAAGTCGATACACATGTGAACGGCGATCAGAATAGGCATATTCAGAGTTTATCTTATCGGTAACACAACTGGGCGGTTCTCCTCCTTTTTTACTCGGCCGGTCTTGGGCGGACTCATCTTACCTGTGACATGTTACAAAATCTGCCGATTAGATCAATTAATAGCTCCAGATTTTATATCTTAAGTATTCTATATACACTAGTCTAGTAATCTTATTTTTGGTTAACTTTGACGTTTAACTTAAATAGACTTTTCAATGTGTTTATTATACCTAATCAGGTATCAGGTTCTTAAAACGTTAAGTAAATCAACGTTTTAGAATAAACTTCTTTCCATTTTTAAGTGGTCGAAGTTAGACAGTCCACGGAAAAGCACAGCCACTGTCCTTTCAGAATTTTTTTTAAAATTGTTGTTGTTTGTGCACCTTTTGCCCACAGGCAACCCTTGTGGACTCCTCATTGGATGATATCGAGCAGAGAGCCAGAACTGTGAGTATTGGCGCAACCTTTCTACGCTCCCCTCCCCCAGAGATAGAGAGTTTTGCTTCTTAAGTGAACGGCTGCACTGTTTTGTCGGTTTGTTTATTTATTTCTGGTTCGTCTTATCACGCAGGAGGAGAGGGCTGGGGAAAGAGTCGATGTAGAAGGAAGAAGAAAACACTTGCAGCAAATTGAGAGATCTCTGATGGTAAGACAAACACTTACTGGAATATTAGTATATAAACGGGAGTATTTTCCGGAAACTAAACCATTCATAGAATCAATATGCCTTTCTTGCGATATGCCACTTGGATCCCGGATGTAGATTTAAGATTGTTCAAAGCTGCTCTGTTTGCCCAAATGAAAGCCTTTCTTATTGACCGTTAATAAAAAAAACATTACATCGTAGCTCGCATAGATATGGATTTTGTCTTCTCGTGGCAAGAACAACATCTTACTCATTGGGATGCCTCACTCGTGAGACAAGTGTCGGGTCGTGTCACTCAGAAATAATATCCGTATTTCCTCACCATCGGTTGCAATATTCTCTATATCTGTGGCGTTTAGGCAGGTTTTATATTGTTAAGTTTCTTTCCATAACATCCTGGTAGTAAGTGCCTTCTTCCTGTTATAGTCCCATCAGTATAAAATATAATAGAAAACCCATTCTGGTTACACACCCTCCCGGCTATTCTCACCTCATTTCTGAAATACGCACTTGAAATCTAAAGCCCCTCACACACCAGCCCGGCGAACGCGGACAAATCTGCGATAAGATTTTTGGTTGTCTGGCATGCTAGATCTCAGGACATCCTGTCGGGTCTTGTCGGCGAGTGTGCGGTAGTCCTCGACATGCGTAGCGAGCAATAGAAAGTGTGATCGTAATCACGTGTACACAAACTGCATTTCAAACATGGCGGCTTCCACGATGGTTGAGTTGGATTTGGATAATTCGACAAAACATCGGCTAGTGTGCGGCGAGCAGTTGCCGGACAAATTTCACTCCGTCGAAAAATTGGCTGTCTCGCAACGAAAAATCGGCAAGTGTGCAGCGGGCTTTAGGAAACTCTGCAATATATTGTGTGCCAAAGACTGACATTGCTACATATATATATAATATGAACTGGGTAACTTCGTTAATCTCTCCTTCGCCTTTTATACTGCTGTACACGGATTAAAGTTGAATCGCATAAACTAAACAAAGCTTGATATTTTTGTGCTGAACTTGCAGGAAATGGCACCATTTGAAATGTTAAAGTGCCAAACGTGCCTCAAGCGACGTGCTGCGTGTTAATTTACAATTTTTGGGTGCAGCCCCGGGATCTTATAGCTTCCGTAATCCAGGAAAGATAACAGAAAAATAGATAGGCCCCTCCCTCAAGTTTAGTAAATGTACAAATAATGTTTATTTTCCCATATGAACTTGGCTTGGCAGATGTTTGAGAGCAGCATCAAGCACATGTTGTCGGGTACAGACATCTTGGTAGCAGGACATTATCCAAATTCCTCTGATATTAGGATACGGTAGGATTCAACTATATGATTATTCGTGTCTGTTGTGTGTTGTGGATGTACGTGCAGTTGCTATCGTGTTCTCGTGATGAACACTTGTCCGCCAATCTAATTCTGTGCAAAATAGTGTCTGTCTGTCATTCCGGCTGTCTGTCTGTCTGTCTGTTACTTCCTCTGCCTACAGCGTATTTCCTTGTGTGTATGTTTATCTATCATGGTGGTGTCTGTTTTTCGTTCTTTCTGTCAGTCTGTCTGTCTGTCTGTCTGTCTGTCTGCGTTTCTGTGTGTCTGTTCCACATGGTCGAAGAGGCCTATTTTGTTTTGTAATAGGGACAAGACAAAGCCGATCTAGTGATCATAACAAAATCCGGCCACACACTCGGCTACAATCCACGACCATCTGCAATTATCTGCAACTATATGAAAATCGAGCACGAGGAAGATGAAAACCTTGTAGCTTTTCTCTGGTTTGATATTTTGGAAGCGGATTGGTGGGCTACTGACTTGGGTGAGTCGTGGCCTGCCAGTCCACTTCCATTCAATCTCCCTTAAAACAACTAGGGCGCCCGCTTGGCAGGATAATGAAGATAAATCCCGGAATCCCACCCGACGGCGTATCACTGATTGTATTTTATTGGTAATTTTATGAAATTAGTCTCGCAGGTATGAACTAGCCATTGCAGTGTTCGATCGACGGACAGCATTACATTTCCATCGTGTTTTTAAACTCTTTCGGCCAATGAAACTGGCGAGGGGTTGGCGTTACGTTGTGTCTTGTACTGAAACTGCATTGGAAGTCATATTGATATGATTTAATGGATCCGAAATCAATTGCAGAAGTGTGCACATTTTAGGTATCCAACTGATGATCAGTTACCGATTTGTGTTTCATTTCAGCAACATTTGTCAACGTGAATCTGTAACTGACTGGCAGTTTGGAAACTCTGTGATTGATAAAAGGGTCATTTTGTATGTCATTGTCACTGCGGCCGGCCGGCCCCATGATATCCGCTCTATGTTATCGTCTGCTATCTTTACCTGCGTAGCTTGTCAAGAAGTCGGAAGTCATTAATCGAGCACTTATGTACTGTGCGACATATTGGACGTGGCCTCTAGGAGAGACTGGGAAGAGTATCCTGCTTTTAACTGTCTCCTGACCTTCTCGTCCAATATGGCGCCCGATCAAGAAGAACTCGCACAATTCCTGACTTTTTTTTCCCACTTACCAGACCACCAACTAGCTAGCTATGCAGGCTTCCCAGTTGTTATCATAAAGCTGATTTCAGTCTCGTCTCTCTTTTCCCAGAGTGGAACAAATCAACAAGCGCTATATAAACATCGAGGAATACTTACAGCGAAGTCTCGATGGGTTGCCAGTCTATCAAACCTTTGCCACCACAGAGGGAAAGAAGCTGAAGCTTGAACTACCGCTGACCGCTGAGACTATGGTCTCTGAAGAAACCTATCCGGAAAGAATGGAGACAGAAGATGGCGTGACGACGAGGTCAACTCGTAAGGTTATAACCATCACCAAGAAAACGTACAAGACTGCAGGTGGAATGCCGCTGGAGACGAGAACGACGGTTTCCAAGGTGACTTCTGACAGTGCTATGCCAGAAGGTTTGTACACATTCTGTTGTCTGGGAAGTGTGGGGACAGCTGTTTCATATAGTGGGGGTTCATGTAAGGCACGTTTGATGAAACTAGAAATCGTCGCAATTAATGAAAATTCTTGAAGAATTATATTCTTCAAGTTTTTGTTGTTACTGATTTCTTACAATTCCCATTGAATTGAAAATTCTCATGAATTTTTTTTGGCTCATCATATATTTGCCCTTTCACTAATCCCGCAATGCATCTTGTTTTCGGGAACTTCCGGTTTCGCACGATCCACTGAACAATAGCCGCCGATTACGTAAATCCGGTTGTGCATTGCTCAGTAGACCGGAAGTTCCCGAAAATAAGATGCATTGTGATGCGAATATACCAAATCCCGGGTGATGTAGAGAACTGAGTTTGTTGTCCCAGTTTCGAGATCTAGTTATACCCCGTTGATTTGCAGAACTCGTGACTGCTTCCCACGTGATGTCTTCAGAATCCATTCCATCTACTGCATCCAGTGATTCAGGGATCTCTCCGGTAATCTCGCCCCAGGGTCGCAAGTCGATACGCGTGCAGTTCGGACTGGAAGAGGCGAAACCTGGAGACAAGAGTCAACTGATTGAAGTGATGCTGAGATGGGTGCGGGCGAGAAAGGTATGAGACGCTAAGTTATAGAATGGTTAATTATTAAAGGCTCCGGAGAAAGCGACGATGACGTGGTTTTTCGCCTTTTCGTTTCATCGGGATGGAGGAGAATCTTTATAAAGGGATCGAAAATGTTTTTTTAACTTGTGATGAAGTCGCCAAAAGTATTGAAAGGGGGCATGACCTAATATTTCTTAGAGTTTTAAAAGTAGTGTATGGTTGTCCAAAAGGGATCCACCATCTAAATAACCAGGACCAGGTTCCTCAAAAGCCGATTAGCGCTAATCCAGGATTAAAATTTAACCCACCATTGGATTCTGTTTCCCAAAGACTGACTTAGACAGCGAATCATGGATTAATCAATTTGGTGAGTGATCTATGATTGAACAACAATTCTTAATACATTGACTAATACCGCGTTCAGACCAGACACGAAACATGGTTATAACAAACATGTTTAACATAAAGAACTTTGTTTTGTCACGCGTTGCTGCATTTTCACGGGCGTACAGAATATTTAATTAATGAAATATAGATAAGGCAAGTAGCTAATTCAAGTTTTGAGCTAATCTGGACAATTTAAATATCGAAATGATTTTCAAACTTGATTAGTATAAACATGTTTAGAGTCTAGTCTGAACGCGGTATTATAGATCGGAGGTTCAGAAATCTGATCTAAAATCAGGCCTAATCCTGGGTTGGTGTTAATCAGCTTTAGAGGAACCGGGCCCAGTCCGTTATATAATTCAAGTAAGCTTCAAAATCGAGTACAAATAAAGTGTTGTATTTTAATACTTGAATATGGTATCGTTTTCAACCGAACTGGATTCCACGTTGCTGTTGCTCAGAGCAATTTCCCAATTATTGGTTTGTTTTGCCGTTTTCTTTTTAAAGTGTTGTATATTTTCTGGTCTGTATTGCCGATTTTTGTGGAAGAATTGGCTAAATAGGCAGATGTTTACTGAAAATGTATCAAGAAATGTTTTCAATTTCAAAGACGTCTGAATGTTCAAGTAACAGAAAACATTGTAGCAACCATCAAATCATTGAGTAAAAGCATTTGTTGCATTGTAATGTTGTCGCAAGCAATCCAGGCCCCTCAGTTTTCGAGAAAATCATCGTGATGGAATAGCCGTTGAAGGAGATTGGGCTTGGTTCGATTGTGGCGCGAGTTCCAGGTTGTAGCTATAGTTATCCATAGCAGGTGATTTTATGAATTAACGCTATATTGATTGTATCGTTTTGCCACCATTGTACACTAACTGACAATACTGTAGACACTAAATTAGGCGAAGGCTCATCAATTTTAGATTTCTTTCAAGCTCACGACAGTCCCATGAAGAATTAGTTTGCCAAGTTTATCGCTTGAAGTAATAGTTTTGGAAAAGCAAACATTTCTCACACTTCGTTAGCCGACATCACTGTCAATTAAGCAAAACACAGTGAATGCCAATTATACGCTTAGATTAGAATATCAATTTAACCTGCAAGAGTAAACAACTCTCGTACAAATATTATGCAGGGTTTAAGAACTTAACAGATACAGAATGGGTTTGGAAGTCCAAATCATGTTGCATGAAATATAACATACTTGGTTTTTCCGAAGTCGAGAAGTATGCACGGCGGTATTTATAACTATACGTTGTTTGCGGTAAAATCTGTGAAATGGATGTGAAGTTATCTTTGACTCAAGAGTGGAGAAAGCATCAGGTCGACAGTACTTCGGTAAGCGTCAATTTTCCAATTTGTTCTTTTGAAAAACGATTGAAATTGAGTTAAATATTTGCGCGTAGATGGGATACATAGCAAGATTAAAATTAATTTTTTGCGTCGTGTTTTGTTTTGCTCAGTCGCAAGAACACAACGGCATAACACAATTGGCGATTTCTATGTTGACGTCTCGCTAACAGATGAGAAGAACATTGTTTTGAGATTGGGGGTAATTGTTAAATTCATCATCTTTAGCGATACTGCCTTCTACTATTGATACAGATATCGAAAATCGGTTTTGGAAGAACTTTATAATATTTTTAGTCATAGCATTTCTGAGAGATTATTTCATTGTATACTTTGTTGTTGAATCCCCTGCATGTAATTGTAAGTAGCGGAAGCAGAACTTTCAGGTGTTTAAATACATTTTTTAATGATACTCACAACGCATTTAGATACGAATCAGGCTTTCGTGATAGTTTATTGCTTCAGAGATAAATTTATCTTCTTCCCGTCGTGTATTTACTTGGCTGCTTTTCATTGCCACAGACTTTCGAAGTCACCTAAGAGAGAAATTGATAAATATGTATATAGTTGAGCGATCTGGACCGTTTTCAGTTGGTTATCTTCCGATTTTGTGGAGTAGTTAACTGAGGAACACTTTACTATTAATAGTTTTGCCAATTTGATAATCCTTAGATATAATTGATATCAGATGTCAAGATCATCAACATCATCCAAGACAATTTTCTAACTCAACTTGTAGATCGACCAACGAGAGAGGGTAACATTCTGGACCTTCTTCTAACATCAAATGAAGATATTATTGACAACTTATATGTTGGTGAACCTTTCTCTGACCACAATTTGGTAACATTTAACCTATGCAATGCACCATACGTTCTCCGTCAAACACAGAGGCAATTCTATTCCTACAAGAAAGCTGACTGGACACATCTAAAGTCTTTACTGGAGCTTACCCAATGGGACTGTGCTCTCTGGGATGATGACATTAACCATAACTGGTCTTCGTGGAAAGATGTATTATTTGCTGCGGTTGATGAATGTATTCCTAAGAGAAAACCTAAAAAAAGACCAAATGCGCCGTGGATTACCAAAGAACTACTAGCATTATGTCGGAAGAAAAGGCTGCTCTACAAAAAAGCCAAAAGAACAAACAAGGAGAGCGACTGGATAAAGTATCGGGAGATGAACAACTCGCTAAAAAGGAAATGTAATCAAGCCCGATGGAAACACATTGGTGATCTAGCACAAGAGTTAAATGAAAATGGCAATCCGAAACCGTTCTGGAACTACGTAAAGTCTAAGCAAAAAGGCACTAACAATCTAGTATCTTTGAAAGTTGGTGAATCTACTATAACGGACGACTACAGTATTGCTTGTAGTATGAACTCATATTTTTCATCAGTGTTTACAGTTGAAGATTATGCTAATTTCCCGGAGTTGGACTATATTGTAGACGAAAAACTCGAAAACATCCATTGTTCTACAAACGAAGTTGTAAAACACCTTCAAGCACTCAAGACAAACAAGTCTCCTGGGCCCGATTATATTCCGTCACGCATTCTTCAAGTTTGCGCAAACGAACTAGCACCATCAATTACAGTCCTTTTAAATAAGTCTTTCTCCACGGGTGCTGTTCCGGATGAATGGAAGTCAGCTGACATTTCACCAATTCACAAGAAAGGATCTAAGCACAAAAGAGAAAACTACCGTCAGATTTCCTTGACGTCAATTGTATGTAAAATTGGCGAAAAAATTGTGCGTGATAGAGTTATTAAATTCTGGAATGGCCTAAATGTGCTGAATAAAAATCAGTTTGCCTATCTCAGGGGAAGATCTACTGTCACACAGCTGCTATCCACTTTTGACGACTGGGCGAAGTCTAGAAACAGCTCCATTCCAACTGACGTAATCTTCCTTGACTTGGCCAAAGCCTTCGACAGTGTACCCCACGAGAGGTTACTTCTTAAACTAAACAGATATGGTATTGGAGGAAATATGCTTGTCTGGTTCCGAAACTTCCTCACTCACAGGAAACAGCGTGTCGTCATTCGTGGAACATGTTCTGATTGGTCCCCAGTGATATCTGGTACGCCCCAAGGGACGATTCTCGGACCAATACTTTTTCTGATATATATAAATGACATTACTGATTGTGTGAAATCTAAGATA
>JAOBYG010210415.1:0-10072 GCA_025403545.1 Epizoanthus stellaris
ATGAAACTCAGAAATTAATGTGAAAGTATACTTAGAACACATTTGGAGGAGGCCTGCTCCAATAAACTGTCAGTGGTCTCTGGCCTCTAACAATGCATGCAATGTTCAATATAATAGTCCACAGCATCTGGTGCAGAACAGTTCAAAACACAATGGTTCGAAACGTAACAGTTCAAAACATAATAGTTCTTGCAATATATATACGGTACGAACTAATTTAGTCCTTAAACTTAGCTGGAACTTGGGTTGTCCTTCCAGTTCTGGTGGTTTGGCTCCTTGGTTGGAACTCTGCTTTTCCCCTCTCACCCTCTGATATTGACTTTGCTGGGCTTCCATTATTCCTTGTTAATGAGGCTGCAGCAGTTGGGTTCTGGGCCTCCATTCTTGCTGTAGGTGTTACTGTTGTGCTGCTTGCTGCAATCGGTGCTTCAGGTGGTGGAAAATTAGCCACTGTCTGGCCAATTTCTTCTGCTGGGGGAACTTGAGGAGTGACTGGTATTAAGTCATGCTCCTCTGTTGATGGAGCTTTATCAGTGCCCCTTGGCCGCAGGTGTTGTCGAGTCCTCTGATAGAGCTTGCCGTTCTTCTCAATAATGTAGGTTCTTGGTTCTCTGGATGGGTTAGGCAAGCTGAACACCTTACCTGGTTCCCAGATGTGCTTACGTGTATCCCACACATACACTGGCTCCAAGTTGCTTAGAACTCTCTTGTCACTGCTGGCTCTCCTGTTGTAGGCTTCGGCCTGCTTGGTTTGCCGTAGCTGATTGGCTTCCCTGTGAGTGTCACTTTCGGGATGTCTGGATTGGAGGGCAAACTTGCTGTTGGGTAGTAGTGATCTAGGTTTGCGTCCGTACAGGAGTTCGTAAGGTGATGGTAGTAGGCTATCCAGGGGGGTTATTCTGTACATCCACAAGGCTGTGTAAGGACATTGTTTGCTCTCGATTGCCTTCTTCCAAAGGGATTTGCATATGCCAACACTCTTTTCTGCTAAGCTGTTTGCTTGGTGGTGGTAAGGTGAACTGAGGATAAGAGTGATACCACTTTGTTCACATTTCTTCTTAAATTCCTCACTGATATACTGGCTTCCGGAATCAGCAATTATGGTAGATGGTAGACCATATTCAGCAAGTACACTAGTGAAATGGCCAGAGATGGTAGATGCTGTCATATCATGTAGCGGTCTTACTACGGGAAATCTCGAGTAGTGGTCAACGATCATAAGGTGCTTTGATCCATTGAACTCAAATATATCTGACCCGAGTTTCTCCCATGGCCTTGTTGGAATGTCAGGTTGCATGGCAGGCAACTTCGGTTGTGCTGGTTGGTGCTTGTTGCATGCTTCACACCCTTTTACTACTTCCCGAATGTCATTCGTCATTCCCGGCCAGAACACTGATTGTCTGGCTAGGAGTAAGCATTTAGTTTCACCTTGATGGCCAGCATGTATTGTTGCCAGTACTTGAGCCTGAAGTGGTTCTGGTATGACTATTCGGTCCCCTTTAAGTATCAGCCCATCTTCCAAAACTAGGTCGCATCTGAAGTTCCAGTAGTCCCATAGTTCCTGTGGGCACTGTTGTCTGTAGGTTGGCCATCCTTCGTAAATGACATTCTTTAACAAATTCAATGTTTGGTCCTGTGCTGTTGCAGACTTCACTAGATCTATGCTGATGGGGCATGACTTGCTTGTCATGAAGTGAATGTCATAGCTGGGTGCACAGGTTTCATTTGCCTGGGTTTCAATCTTATGCGTTTCCTCCGCAACACATACGCGTGATAGGGCATCAGCCACTGGTATTGACTCTCCCTTCCTGTACCGTACTTCAATATCAAATTTTAGACTTCTAAGTAACAGTCTCTGCAACCTTCCTGGTGCTTCGTTGATGTTCTTCTTGAAGATTTGCTCGAGTGGTGAGTGGTCGGTCTCTACTATGGTATGTCTTCCAAGTAGATAATACTCAAACTTCTCAAGGCCAAATATTACTGCTAAGCATTCTCTTTCGATGTTGGAGTATCTCGACTCTGTATCACTGAGTGATCTAGACGCCATAGCAACAATGTGTTCGTTGCCATTGGGATCGATCTGCCGTATCCAAGCTCCTAACCCTTTCTTGCTGGCATCACCCTGTAGGAAGGTACTTGTTGTGGGGTTGGGATCATAATACGAGATGATGTTTGCCGAACAGAGTTCTGACTTGATTCTATCGAGTGCAGCTTGATGGTGTTGCTCCCATCTGAAATGGGCATTCTTCTTTGTCAATTCACGGAGAGGCGCTGTTAGTTCTGCAAGTTTAGTTGAAAACCGGTTCAGGTATGTCACCATGCCCAGTAATGACAGAAGCTCTTTGGCATTGGTAGGTGTAGAGAGATTCTGGATTGCTTCCAGCTTGTCGGCTGCGGGTAGTATGCCTTCCTCATTCAGTGTGTACCCGTAGAAGTTGACACTTGGTTGCTTGAACTGAAGTTTCTCAGAATTAAGACTCACGTTGTTGGTTCGGCTGGCCTCAAGGACTTTGACAAATGCCTCGTCGTGTTCTTGTTGAGTAGAACCGAAGATGATGATGTCGTCGGCTATCCCAGTAACATTGGGAATGTGTTGGTAAATGTCGTCTAACTTCCGCTGAAAGATGTCTTGGGACACTACGACTCCGAATGGTAAGCGTTTGAATCTGTACCGGCCAAAGGGTGTATTGAAGGTACACAGCATGCTGGATTCGTGGTCCAGTTCGACGTGCCAGTATCCTTTCTTGGTATCTACTACTGAGAAGTATTTCTTACCATGGAGTAGGGGGAGTATCTCATCAATGGTCCTGCTGTAATAGTGTTCCCGGCGTATGTTCTTATTCAAGTCCTTTGGGTCCAAGCAGAGCCTAACTTTCTGCTTCTGATCAGGTGTTTCTGAAATATTACAGACGATTGAATTGACCCAGTCAGTGGGTCCAGTCACTTGGCAAATAATGTCGTCTGCAATCATTTTCTCTAGCTCGGCCTTGTAGAGTGGAAGAATGTGAACTGGTACTGTGCGTGGAGGATGGACGACTGGTGTAGTGTTGTCGGTAAGCTGAATGTGATATTTGTTACCCGGAAATCGGCCAATTTTGTCAAAACAATCTTGATACTCCTCTAGCACAGCAGATTTCGACAGGTTACCAGGGGCAGCCACTTGTTGGGCTTTTGTCTGCTTTTGACCATGGTCGGCTACTTGATGTGGTTTCAGCTCTGTCTTTCTTTGGTTTGCAGTAAGTTCCTGAATATTGACAGTTATTATTCCCAGTTCTTGTGCCTGTTGGCAGCCAATCATGGATGGGTGTCCTGGGGCTTCCACTATCTTGAAATTTGTGGTAATAGACTTTCCTTTGTGTGTTACCCTTAGGCTGGTAGTACCTAAGTTGCTGATGCGGTTTCCGCCATAGCCTTTCAATATGCTATTAGAGGGTTTTATGTCAAGGCAAAGTCT
This sequence comes from Epizoanthus stellaris, assembly GCA_025403545.1. Classification (NCBI taxonomy): domain Eukaryota; kingdom Metazoa; phylum Cnidaria; class Anthozoa; order Zoantharia; family Epizoanthidae; genus Epizoanthus; species Epizoanthus stellaris. The sequence goes on from JAOBYG010210415.1 coordinate 3,455, forward strand.
CAACTTTTGCAAGTCATCTGTAGTCAAGACATTTGTGTCTGCTCCTGTGTCAATTTTCATTCGAAGTGTGCGCTTGTCATTTACCTTAACAGTGGAATAGATCTTGTCAGGGTAACTACTCAGGCTGTGGACTGAATTGTTTTCAGAAGTTATGGAACCCACAATCACTGTTATGGGCTCTGAATCGCTGGAATCATCTTCATCTTGGCTGTGGTATGGACTTGAGGGGTGCTCGGCTTCATCATCTTCATCCTGCAGGTGGATGACTTGACCCTGGTAGTTGGGGCTTTGTACTATTTCGTTGACCTGGCGCAATCGCTTCTGCATGCAGGTCTTTAGGAAGTGTCCTATCTTGCCACAGTAGTGACACTTGGCATGAATTGCTGGGCACTGGGCACTCTTGTCGTGCTTCGTTCCGCACCTGAAACATCCTTTGTATTTAAATTTGAACTTAGGTTTGGTGCTTTGTGGATCATGACGCCTAGAACCTTTGTCTGATTGCCTGTCTCCAAGATGACTTGGTTTCTTAGGGTATCGAGGTGCAACTGGTTTGAACCCGCTTCTTACAGAATGTACTGCTGTGTGTTCACCCTGGGTGATGGCTTCCATTTGAGTTTTGGTGCTCTCTTCGGTTTTTGCCAAGTCGTAGATTTGCTGAAAAGTTAGCGAATTTCCTTTTGAAATGGCTTCTTTGCGGACCTTGTTCGAATGAATACCAAAAACCAAGGTATCTCGAAGGGTTTCTTCTTTAAAAGCGGCGTTGTATCCACTGTCGTCAATAAGGGTTCGAGCTTTCATTACAAACTCCTCGAACGGCGTGTCCCCTTGCTTGAGACATCTCAACTGGTATCTCGCCAGTATTTGGTTGCTCTTGGGCTTCGTGTATGCCTCAAATTTCTCGAATACAGGTGCAAGCTTCAGCTTGTCATCGACATTAGCCCATGTGGCTGTGTTATAAATCTCTAAGCCTTTGTCACCGGCCCACAGCAAAAGCAATCTTGTCTTCTTGTCTTCATCCCTGTCTTCGAGCGGTCCTTCAAAGACGAGTTCGCATTTTTGCTTGAAAAACTTGAGTCGTTTATGTAGATCTCCTGGACTGGTCCAGTCCATTGACGGCGGTTTAAACTTGTCTGCCATATTTTATCCCACTTCTGACACCATGAAATAGTTGGTTTATTGGTCCATAAGCTCTCTACACAACTTGAACTGATGTGGCCGCCATCTTGGCCATGCGGTCGTACTCTCCCCAGGCCTGCGCGACCGCCTATGCACAGGCATACCATGACAGACCCAACCAGCCGAGCTATCTTCTGACGTGTCAAATTACACGCTTCACTTAATCAAGGCTGTAACAACTGCTTACTATCATCAAATATTTTTGCCTTTCCCTGCCAAAATGAAGGAAGAGATGACTCTGCCAGCTGGGTATAGAATATTTTGATTTACGGGGATTCAGACAGCAGTAGAATCCAATTTATGAGAAGAACAATAGTCGATAATAAGCGATGATCTCTAATGGTCTGTAAACAGAGACCTTTGGAGCTGGCCCTCGGCGGGATGACATGATTGCATGTAAAGGCAGGCTATCTTTTGCCCCTTCTAGCCATGCTGTCCCGGGCTAGGCAGGCTAATCAGGGCCTTAAATGGTATTTCCTACAATAGCATTCTCCATGACTGCTAAAAATAGATTAACCACAAAGAATTATAGGATAGAAATGCGGACAAACAAACAAATTACTGTGATATATATATATATACATCTTTTATCACACTTAAAGGTAATTTTGAAAGTGAGCAAGGGACATCTGCAATATATAAAAGGCATAGCAACAAGTTTTGTTTGTGGAGTTGCGGTGCATGATGGGATCGATTTGTGGGCAAACACGCGTGTGACGTCATCTGAAGAGAGCGCTATTTGAGTGCACTTTTGGTCACTTCTGGACTTTGGGTGTTTCCCCCTTAAATCTGCCCCTGGGGATTACTTGAACTGTAACCAATAAAGACCTGATGATCATCAGTTTGATGGGAAATGTCTGTCTTTTGTTTTAACTTTAAAATTGTTTATCAAAATAATATTTTATAAATCTTTTTTATTAGGTGTGATGACACGTTGTTGTTGTTGTTATTATTATTATTAAATTATTATTATTATTATTATTATTAATTAATTAACAATTACTGGATGAGGTTGAGCATGATAGCGAGAATTATAAAGACCGAGGTTTGGCTGAGGCAGATAACACAAACAGAGGCCTTGATAATTCGCTATTATGTGAACTGAACCCAATAATTGTTTTATTATACAGTGGGTGATTACGCATCTGGATGGAATAACCCTGATCATACTTCTTGTCCTACCCATGTGTAACATTGATGGGTAGAAGAGTGATGTGCTGGTCTGTCAGCCTTCAATGGGTGATTACACATCGGGATGGAATAACCCTAATCAAACTTCTTGTCCTACCCAGGTTGAGCTGTACAATCACAGAGGAATGCTCTCACAAGACCAGCATTGAGTTACATGTAGGTATAATGGTCATTGTGTAACGTTGATGGGTAGAAGAGTAATGTTCTGGTCTGTCAGCCTTCCATGGGTTCCAGGTGATTGTATACTGCTAACCACAATGTCTTCTGGCTCTTTCCCTGCAGAGCTTGGGATACTCTACTGATGACTTGGCTGGGAATGTTGCTGCCAGCATTCTACATGTACACTGTCTGCGATAACATTCCTGTGTTCACCTGTCACTGATGTACTTCAGACAAATTAAATTCAGGTACATATTTCTTGTTGCTTACCGCTATGATCTTGTCTTTTCCTTAATTTTTTTGTTATTTTTGCCTTTCTCAGTTCTTCTCATATTGTTCCTATAAAATAATGTACATGTACTCTCTTTGCATATTGAGTTCAGCCCCCACTGTAAGTTACATGTATCATATGAACCTCAAATTGGCCAATCAAAGTGTGCGAAACTACTCGGCCATATAATAACAGTTGGTAGTCTTATATTGTTGACAAACAGGGGACTTGGACCTTTCCACATCATTCCATTTCTTTAGAAGCAAGCCAGATTTTGTATTTATCTCCTTCCCATCTACCATACTCGGAAATCCCAGTTCCTGCCTTCCTGCACTTTCCTACTTCCTTAAAACATCCCATCTCCATTTCTCCTAGGTTCCAGCATCCCCCACAAAGTCACCCCCCTACTTCGTAAATATATTTTCAGTAAGTATGTACAACTTCTTATTCAACAGATGAGAAGCAGTTTGCCCAGAAGTCTGATTTAATGACTCGGCAAGGTCTAAAGTTGTCAGTGTGTAATCCAAGGTGAGTTCCTTTACGGTAACACAAATTCGGCATCTCCTCTCACCTTGTAGATATTTGTAACAAATACATTCAAATTGTTATTCAGTAGATACAAACAGTTTATCAAATGTCTGATTTGACAACTACAGTACATATACATGCATAGCAATGTCTTGTAAACCTGCAAGCCAGGTTGTAACCTTACATTATTAGCAAGTTGAATTGCCCTTATTATTATTATTATTATTATTATCATTATTATTATCATTACATAATCAGTCATGTAACTTACTGGTTGTTGTATTAAAAATACAATGTACCATTGCACCCCAAATTATATTATGACATATTATTACCAAGTTGTATTCCTCTTATTATTGTTATTAATATTATTATTATTATTATTTAATATTATTACTTAATATACCTTGTACATACATATGTGTACATGATGGCTTTACTTACAGTCATGTAACTTACTGGTTGTTGTATTAGAATTATGATGTACCATTGCACCCCAATGATATTACACATAGCTTTATGCTGCTTGTTGGGGTTAGCTTATCAAAATCGTTATGATTGATTGATTGATTGATTGATTGACTTATTACAATTGATTGATTGATACAGTACTGACACTATGTACTGTACTGCACTGCTGTAGTTATACAAGTAGCAGTACTGACACTGTTATCCAGCAGTTGCATTAGTTTACTGGTAGCAATGATTACTGAAATGAGCATTGAATATGAGATAATGTGTAAATAATCATTGTGTATTTATGACGTAATGTGTGCATGTGTGCATGTGTGCATGTGTGTGTGCATGTATGTGTGTGTGCATGTGTGTGTGCATGTGTGTGTGCATGTGTGTGTGTGTGTATAGTGGGTACATGTGGTGGGTGAGTGTCTTGACGATCTCCTCAACTCTTACTGATTGAAACTTGTTGTATTGCAGATTGGCAAAACACTGGAACTAAAGTACATTTCCTTTACTCTAACACAAATGTACCCTCTCCCCTTCCCCTTGTAGACATTTGGTATCATTATAAATGTTTTATTCAACATGTGAGATAAACATCCAAACATCCAGCTCAGTGACTCCTGGAACCATTGATGAAAGCCTGCAGCTCAAGGTGAGTTACACTATTTAATTCCCTTGCAGTAGCACAAATGTACCCCTCTTCCCTCTTGGTGATATGTGCAATGAAACTTCAGTACCAAATTATACTGGTTGAATTTTATCATTATATTATAATTATTATTATGAATAGAGCACATGGAATAAATTTTATTTATTATTATAATTATAATTATTATTGACTATTGTTATTATTATTATTATTACTCTACATGTACAATTTTAAGTTACCTTGTACATGGCTTTAAGGCCTGGACACACATTGCAACATTGCATGCAATTGTTCCAATCAGTGTGGCCACTCTCTGCGACATTGTGTCAACATATATGGCCATTTTGCTTGTTGCAGTAGTTTGATTTTGTGGTTAGAGGTCGAAGAAACCTATGTGAAATGTGATTGGCTAAAAAAGATATATCAATAATCATTTTGTCTCTATGATGTGCATGTGTCAAGTGAATGTTTACTCTACACTCCACTGTCTCTTTGCCAAGTTCCTGTCTTCCCCCACTCCACTCCTTTTTGTAAAATGTTGTTACCAGTACTGCTAGTTGTGCAACAGATGTAGAGCAGTTTATCCAGTTTTACCCAGATTCGAAGACTTTTCCAGCTTTATAATTTGCATGTGTGCAATGCATGGTCAAAATCACTTCATTTTAATATTGTCAGAGAAATGTACATAGCCACTGTCCTCTGCTGTAACGGCTGGCTTCTGTAGCCACTTTCTTCTGTAACCACTGGCTTCTGTAGCAGCTGTCTTCTGTAACCACTGGCCTCTGTAACTGTGGTCAACTGTAGCCACTGTCCTCTATGCTTGTGGATTTTGTAACAATTGTAATTGTTATTCAACAGGTGAGAAGCACATCCCAACATCCAGCTGTGTAACTACATGTACCAAAACCTTTGTATAAAGGCTGCAAGGTGAGTTACCTTAATTTTCCTTTACAGTGACACTTGAATCTTGTAAATGTACCCTCTCCCCTCTCCCCTCTCCCTTGTGACTATATTGTAACAAGTACATTTTGTTTTTACTACATATAGATGCGAAATAAATCCAAACATTCCCTTTAGTGAGTAGGACTTCAGGCCTTTGCACAAAGTCTGCAACCCAAGGTGAGGTACACTAATTTTTCTTTACAGTAGCAACTTCTTGTAAGTACACCCTCTACACCCCTTTGTGGATAATTATTTGTAACAATACATCTTACTGGTCAACAGGTGTGAAGCACATCCAAGTATCTGGTTCAATAACTACATGCTGACATTTAGCAAGAACTTTGTATGTGTATAAAGCCTGCAACCTGAGGTAAGTTATATTTTCAGGGCTCTATATACAAGTGATGGGATTGATCAACTAAAAGTTGATATGTTATGTTTTTCGCCATGAGGGTGAAAGGTTTCAGCTCTTTTGCTCTGACAAAGGGCTAGCGCTCAAAACGTCAGCTGAAACCTTTCACCCTCTCGGCGAAAAACATAACATATCAACTCCCCTTTGTAAAATGTTGTTACCAGGACTGCTTGTTGTGCAACAGATGTAGAGCAGTTTATCCAGTTTTACCCAGATTCGAAGATTTTTCCAGCTTTTTAATTTGCATGTGTGCAATGCATGGTCGAACTCACTTCATTTTAATATTGTCAGAGAAATGTAGCCACTGTCCTCTGTAGCCACTGTCTTCTGTAACTGCTGGCTTCTGTAGCAGCTGTCTTCTGTAGCCACTGGCTTCTGTAACCACTGGCTTCTGTAGCCACTGTCTTCTGTAACTGCTGGCTTCTGTAGCCACTTTCTTCTGTAACCACTGGCTTCTGTAGTCACTGTCTTCTGTAGCTGCTGTCTTCTGTAGCAGCTGTCTTCTGTAGCCACTTTGTTCTGTAACTGTTGGCTTCTGTAGCAGCTGTCTTCTGTAACCACTGTCTTCTGTAACTGCTGGCTTCTCTAGCTACTGTCTTCTGTAACTGCTGGCTTCTGTAGCAACTGTCTTCTGTAGCCACAGGACTGCCTTCTGTAACTGCTGGCTTCTCTAGCCACTGTCTTCTGTAACTGTTGGCTTCTGTAGCAGCTGTCTTCTGTAACCACTGTCTTCTGTAACTGCTGGCTTCTGTAGCCACTGTCTTCTGTAACTGTTGGCTTCTGTAGCAGCTGTCTTCTGTAACCACTGTCTTCTGTAACTGCTGGCTT
>JAOBYG010210748.1:0-10070 GCA_025403545.1 Epizoanthus stellaris
TGTCTTATTTTTTTATAATATGACGTGACTGCTACTGAGCTAGTATCAGGTAATTCCTCGGCACGTGATCTGGTCATGCCGGTAAATAATACGGTCTGTAGGTTTTCCTCTCTATATATAGTGAGAGTTCGTGCAAGGCGAGCGGGCGCATTGGGGGACTCCCGGCCGCTCGCCTTGCACTAACTCTCACTATATATATAGAGGAGAAACTACAGGGGGCCTGCTCGTACGAGTCGTAGTCTAACAAAACGTACGTACGCATGTGTAGCAGGTGTTCGCGTCTTGGGATAAAACGCAAACAACATTTGATCCCATTTATACGAGCAGTTTCATGTCCAAGGTAAGACACGCCTGAGATAAAAACCCGAAAACCCTAGTTCAGGATAAGCAGCGTCTTATGTTGCACGCAGCTTGTGTAAAACATGAACATAGTTTTTGTACCTTTTATACGAGCTGTTTTCCACCTTATGTAAGTCGCGTCCTATGTAAACCATATCTTGTTCACTCTTTAATTCATGATGCATGCTTGCAAGAATCCTGGCGGTATGAGGAGCGAAACACAGTTCTAATGAAAAATATATATAATGGTATAAAACACTGTCAAATTAGTTTATAAAACTAAATTATTATAAAACTAACGTTTTCCACCACTTTGGTCGTCATGATGACCAAAGTGGTCGAAAACGTTTGTTCTATAAACTAATTTTGCAGTGTTTTATACCATTATATATATTTTACAATTTTATTGGCGAAAGATATCAACACTCTTCTGAATCGATCGGTAATATTAAATGGTGGATGTCTCACAAGTTTGACGAGACAGAGCCCGTTATTGCAGTAGTTTAATGGTGCTAATACGAATCCCAGTTAGCGTCAAATAATAATTAATTTTATTTTTGTTGCTTCATATCAAACAAAGGTTTCATAGGCAGTAGTAGCCAAAAACCTCAAGTCCCAGGTCCATTGAAACAAACACAATTAACTTTAAATGAATCACATTACCTAAAGAAGTCAATATGTTAATATATTACATGTTTGCCTTTATTGGTATTTAAAATTACAAGTTACCATGAGGTTACTATTATTAGCGGCTACTAAATTTAATGAATTCTATTTTACAGGAATTAGTGTTATTAAACTTAGCGATTTATTTTCTGAAGAATATTGACAAAATTATATTTAGCGATACCTAACTTAGTGATTTTTCATGATTTTGCTAGATTCACTAAATTTAGTAGCCGCTAAAAACAGTAACGTTAATGTAAGGGAGTTGCACAAAAATATGTTATTGCAGTGTTCATGCAAAACATGTGTGGCATGTGTATGTGCCAGTGTAATTGTGTGTAACCAGGGTGTGTGTGTGTATGCAACATAGTTACAGTATAATGATGTCTGATGATGCTGACGATACAAAGTAATTAAGTTCTGACAAAAAAAGTAACTGAGCTTAGAATCAGGCAGAATGTCTGTGTTCTTCCAATCTTTAGCCACCCATCCTTCTTTGGGTTGCAAAGCTGAAGTGCATTGACCTCAATAAGTGGTGGCTGTATGTTCTTCTAGCAATGCGTTACTTATAGTGCTGTACGTATATCAACCAGATCACATTCAATCAAAATCAGAGTCTTCTGGTTCTGATATTCTGGCCTCCTCACGGTCATCCTTTCTTCTCTGTCTGCTTTCCAACTGATGTTGCACCACCTAATGGATCAGAACAATAGTTAGATCGACAAGGCACAGCTGTTCCCTGGACTATGAGGTCCACTGATGTAAAACATCCCATTTTCAAAGATCCTTCTTCAATAGAACTGTTAAACTGTGGAACTCCTTGCCGCCCCCTACTAGATCGCTTCGTTCTGTAAATTCTTTTAGAAATACTCTTTATAAACACTATAACTCTGCCCTTGCATCTGCCTTTGACACTGACAATATCTCTACTTGGAAGTCAATCTGTTTTAAATGTCTCCGAGTTCGCAACCTAATGAGCTATAAGCAATGTTGTTACTAATGAATTTTTATACTTTTAATAATTCAACTTAGTCTTTACAACTATCTTAACGGGGGGAGGGTTATTATCAAATCTAAATAGTATTGTTAAATTGGGAGGGTTTGTCCATTTGGTTTTACTTTCGTCATTTTAGTTACATAATTATTTCATACATACTTTCTAATTATCCATGCATGTACACCACACATTTTCGTTCTTATATGTTTCACACTTGGCAGTTTATCTAGTTGGGTGCAAACCTGTTATAAACTTGCCTCATTGTACTTTTATCCCTTTTCTTATAATTTTATCATGGAAAGAAGTGCTAGTAATAATTGTAACATTGTTTATGGTCTCGTTATTATAGATACTTGATAGAAAAAACATGGAACTGGAGGAAGTGAAGTCTCATTATCGAAATAAAATTACTGAAATGGAGACAACTGTGAAGAAACATGAACGGAAAGGTAAGCTGTCTAGTAAGAAACTGCAATCCCAATACAGAGTGACGTAAAAACCAGAATATAACCTCTTCCCACTGTTCTTTATGTCTTTTTCCTATTGATATGTAATTTTGTTGTTGTTGTAATTTGACGTTGGTGAAGCTTAATAAATAAATAATTAAAAACATCACGTCCCACGACCCAAATGCCCTTAACTCCAGTGAAAAGCTGCATAAAATAGTAACCTTCCTTATTGACAAAGAGGAATGTTAGAAATGTCATAATTTTGAATCGATCAAGTCCAGTGATGATTTGTTCTGGGCTTGAGACAGTTTCTACTAGAGTTGATTGAACACAATGTGAAACGATTCACAAACCATGGAACTTGAGTGACACATGTTTGTACCACATTCCTAACGTTTCTGTATTGTATGTCAGTGTGGGAGTAATTTTCTACTTTAAATATGGGACTTGACAATAGTTTCCACTAAAGTTGTCCAATGTGAAACATTTAAGTATTAAATAACCTCCTCCACTGGCAAAAGACAAATGTTAGGAATGTGGAATTAATTTGTCAATCAAATGCCGTGGTTTGGTTTGGTTTTACCAGTTGGTAAGTAGTAACCCCAGTCCCAACTGTCAAGAAAGGAATGTTAGGAATGTAGTGAGTGCTGTATCAAGCCCTGTGGTGCATTTAATGTGTTACAATGCTCAACTTCAGTGGAAAATACCTGAAGCCCTGTAAGTAGTAAGCTCCTCCACTAGCAAATTAGGATCAAGGAATGCTAGGAATGTGCCAATCATGTGTCACTCAAGTCCATTCGTGAACTGTCTCACATTGCTCAACTAAATTCATTATAATTTTATTTAACTGGATAGTTATTATTGTTATTTATTATTATTATTATTATTATTATTATTATTGTTATTATTATTGTTTCACATTATCCCTCCTCCATACTGACATAACAAGAATGTGGCCATTATGTATCGAGCAAGTCATATGGTTTATTGATGTATGTTGTTCAACTTCAGTAGAAACTATCTTACGTCCTGTAGCAAGTACATTTCCCCACTAACAAGAGAGGACTGTCAGGAGTATATCAATCAAGTCTTACTGTACTCGTGGCTGGGTTTCAGGACTTCGTGCACCTTTGGAGTAATAAAAATGTACTGATATTCCAATGGGTTTTACCTTAGCTGCTCAGATGGTGCGTGAGGCAAATATGCTAAAGGAACAGAGGGACAAACAAATTGCAGAGCTGAAGGCATTAGCTGAGCAGACAGGGGAGACTGCATTACATGACTACGAAAAGAATGTAAGATCTTTTCCTTAAACATATTGTAACTTGTTTATCACTTGTTCTGAGGAGGGGTAATTTATTTCAGTGTATACGTATATTTGTAAAAACTTGTATGTATGTATGTATGTACGTACATATCACTATGTACATACGTATGGAAGGTTAGAAATTAACTTTTGAGAAACATAATGACTGAAGTCAGTGTGGTCCAAATGGCTGAGTATGTCGACGTCTTGACCTTTCTCCACTTAACTACCCTCAGCCATTCCAATGTTTGGTAGTTCGTCTTGACCTCTCAAGTTGATTGACAACTTTTCAATGTAATTGCAAAGTATGCATGCTAGTTTCCAAAGAACTTAGCAACCTGCTTGTGTGAAGGTGACCAGCATTTGACTGTACATTTGTTTTGACTTACAATGTAATGTTCAATAAAGTATGCAATGAGTTGAAAGTTTTGAAGGCTTGGATAAAAATCAGTTCTAAACTTCATGCTGCAGCTGAATGACAAAATGGCAGAGTTTGAACAAGAAAAGTTTGAGATGCAAAAACAGCACACGCACAGCATCCAGGAGCTTCTGGATGAAACGAACCAGCGACTACAGAAAATGGAAATTGAACACAATCAGCAAGCAGCGACAATGGTAAGTTAATAGTCTTGGCACAGCCACCAATAATTATCAGGGACTTGAGGCAACTAGGACGGCAGTCAGTGGTGATAATGACAGCTCATTTATTCGTTATTGTAATTGGTGCAGGTACGTGTCAGGGGATTATTATATAAGAACTGGGATTACCTGACAATTAGTACCTTAATTTTCTTTACCATCATTTCTTGAACTTGATTTTCGATAGCATTGACTATTATATGTTTTCTGTTATTTAAATACAGTGTTTTATATTTTATAGTTTGGTTTTAGTATTGTATGTTTAACAGGATTAGTTAAAAAATTAATGCTAATCTTAAAGGCATTTTACATGTACCAATTTATTATTGCAGTGCTCTTTGAGATGCACTGTTTTCGCTGTTAAGGTTATATTGTCATGGGTAGGGAATGATTGATTGATTGCTTGGTTGATTGACTGATTAATGAATTGATTGATTGGTTGGTTGGTTGGTTGGTTGAAGGGGGATGCACAAAGTAATTTAAAAGTTTTTCATTGATAGCTTGTTAGTGTCAGCAGTGATCAGCGTTATTTACTTGATTTGTTCTGCCAGGTTGAATTTCTATCAACATGACTGATGTTGTATTTGTTTTAACCAATTGTGTTCAGAATGTTGTGATACAAGAGCTGGAAGGAAGAGTGCAGCAGCTGGCTCAAGAATCCGAGGCACTGCAGGATTCGAAGTCAAAACTGGCAAAGGCCAAGGTACAAACATCCTGACAGTATACTCTAGTATCAACAAGTATACTTTAGTATCAACACGTATACTTTAGTATCAGCAATTTTACATTTATTAGAATCAACAAGTTTTCTTTAATATCAATAAACACATGTTTTTTACTTTAGCATCAACAAGTTCAGTGTATATTGTAGCATCAAAAAGTGTACCGTAGCATCAGCACATTTAATGGAACATCGACAGTTTAACAATTCAACTCTTTTAATGCTACAATATGTAATCAGTTCTCAAGCGCTGTAAGATTGAACTTACTGAAGTAATTATGTATACATTTGAACTCGTATTCATTAATGTACATGTGTAGATGATTGTTGTTGCTTGTGTACATCCCTTGATGAGGTACATGTAAGTGAGGAAATCCCGATTAACCTTCTTCATAGAGTTCCTCAGTTAGGTATAATTACAGCTACTGTCAGGTTGGAGTTATTACAACAAACTGTCATTTGTTTTACTCAACAGGAAGAGCTTGAACAACAATTCATATCCCAAACTAGTGAGCTGAAGGATGCAAAATCAACGTAAGATTCAGTTCTGTAATAATCTGTTAATTTGATAGTTTCAGTTTAGAAAGTTTTTATTTAGTTCAGAATCATAGCATACAAATGTTTTATAGCTAATGAAACACTCTTTTAAGTGTTTGATAAGAATTCTCAAGAGCAAGATAGTTTGAAGAGAAATGAAATGTTATATTATAGACTACTGGGTTAATATTGTATACTCTCTCCTTCATCCCTGTGTGTCTATTTGTCAGTTTGTCTGTCTCTTCTGTTATCTGTCCATGTGTCTGTTTTCTTGTCTGGCTCGTCTGTCTATCTATTTGTCTCTATATTTCTCTCCGTCTTAATTGCCTTTCTCAACACTAAGAATTATATCCCAAACTGTCATCACAGGCTTGCCAAACTAGAACGTGATTACTCTCGGATGATGAGTGAGCACCAATCAAATATTCAGCAGCTTCAGCGGAAGACAGAATCAAACATTGATGTGTTAAAACAAGAACATTTTCAGGCTGCTACCAGGGTAAGAAGTTAATATACATTTGTTCTCCGAATTTAGGTCCAATCACTAGATCCATAACTCAAGATTATTTCTCTAGTGTTGGTATTGCTGATGTAATTAAGTTCTGTTACTTTGATAAATTCCAGGCATCAGACACTGTTAGTGAGCTTGAAACTCAAGTAAGTCAGCTGAAGCAGTCCCTCCAAGAAGCCGAGTTTCAGCGACAGAAACATATCAGAGTAAGCAGACTTTGTTGTACATTTGATCGTAATATACTTCTCATGTGCAGGGTGTAGCTTTAGGTACTGTATTTAGTCAGTGAGATTAGGCTGGGGTAATGCACACCATGCAATGCTTCAATCGAAGTATTTCTACCATGGAACATTGTTCTAGAATTGTACATTCTTTTTTAACAATCCAAATCTGGATCGATAAATCTGGATTGTTTGGATTTTTTGTGATAATGGGATGCAAATTCTGAAATCGGATTGATCTTGCCTGATCTTGGCCACTAATTGCACGTTTTCCTTGGCACTTAAAACAAATATTAACCATAAAGTCAACTTTGGATTAGTTAGTTAATTTTTCCAATTTCAGTGAAATTCTGCTTTCTGTATAGTTTACTAGACTTGTATTACAAACGTGCCCCGTTCCTGGGCTTCTGTTTGGCTTTGTAATAATAAAAATATGTATAGCCGTCTGGGTGCTGACATGGCTGTTCTGACAGAAATTCACTGCAAGTTTCTTTGAGTCTTTCAATGTTTAATTCATACACCCAACAATCGACAGGAATTGTAGAAATTAAACATTTTGCAATGATTGGTGCCAACTTAAAATTATTTTGGTTCAGAGATGTCAAATTTCCAGGAGTAGTGATATGATTTTATGTGTGGTTATTTACCAGAAAAATGGAACGATTTACAGTTTCCATGTTTCGTCATACATGTAGTTAACTCTATCTCTCCCGAGGTCGTGATTTCAGTACATGTATGTTTTCAACAACATCTTTAAAAGTGTGAAGTAACTTGTGAAAACGTACTCGTGAGGAGCTCACATTTGAATGTGCACACTTTCTGTTTCTGCACATATATTGAGAAGTTATCATTGAAAAGCACTCTTGAGATTCAAAGGGTTTATAGCACTAATCAAGAGCTTTCGTTTCACTGGTCACAATTTGTGTTGTTGTCCATGTGTTAAAAAAGTTTATATGACATCTCATTCAGTTGTGAAAGGCACTCTCAGGACTCGAGGGGTTAATATTACTCATCAAGAGCTATCATTAGAGGGGTCACACATGCACTTTGTGTTTTTGTCCACGTATTGAGAACTTATCACATCTCATACAATTTTGAAAGGCACTCTCAGGACTCAAGTTAAAATGGTTAACAAAAGCTACAAGAAAGCTTGTAACTGTAATAGTTCTGATTGGGTTGGTTTAATTTCTAGGATATGGAGGGAGTTAATCAGCAAGACAGAATGAGTTTGGAACACTTGCATGACAAGAAGGTAAGCGATGAATGCAGCGAGTCGTTACTGTTGGTTCAGTTCCTCTAAACTGTGACATTTGTAGACCATAAAACACAAATCGACATCCAGTAAACCTAGTGAAGGATATTAAGCGAAATGAAGCAAAGAATGAAAAAGTGTATTGTTGGCTAAATTGTAGAAGTGCTTTTTGTGTTGTTACTTCTTTATTTTCTTGCAATTCACTGAAACTAACAGTAAATGGCTGGTATACATATACAGACAGACTGCCATTAAGTCTTTTTGATATCTGATTTATACGGCACACGAACAAGCCACGATATTGGCAATGCATTCACTGAAATACAATCAATTTTATTTACGTGTCAGTCGATTCTAGCTCATAAGCATTATATTGAGGACATACAGATCTACAAATTATATTATTGTTATCATTATTATTTGTTTAAAAATCTCATGTGTGAACATTGAACAGTAATTGTTTGTGACTTTGCAGGGGCGGATTTGGGAGGGGGGGGGGGAGCAAAGCGGCCATGCCCTCTTTCGTTGTCATTTCACTTAAAATATGCTGGTGGATATTACAACGTTTCTGAGGTGGCCCCCCTTTCCGCCCCCACCCCCTGCTTTGCAAGTTTCTAGAGACCAGCTCAGAGGTTCATAGTTTCTGTGACTGAGTTTGCTAGACAAGTAGTGAAGTACTGTGGGGGAATGATACAGATATTTGTTGTGAATGTCTACAGATAAGAGCCCTGCAGGTCGAACTTGATCAACAGGAAGCTGAGTATCAAAAGCGCATCAGAAAACTTGAAACAACATTAAGGTGAGTTGTAGACTTTTGCGGTGGAGGATGAACTACTACTGTATTTGTGACTCGTGGGGTTAAACTCTATCCCTCCTCTTTCTAAGTTGTGGAGTACTTGAAGAATATCCTTGGTATCTAATTTGAGTTGTAAGTTGCTTATTTCCGATCTTTGGGTCCAAGCATTAGTTTCTGATTCGCAAAAGTGAATGGAACGGCAACACAACATGATAAAAGAACAATAGAAAATCACTGGGTCATCAGAATGTAACAAACTGGATTATCCAGGACGAAGTTTACCAAACATAGTTTCTTGAGCTTATACAGTAGTGGTTGGTTACACCAGAGAGAATTCACAAAAGGTTTAGAGAAGTTCCAATTCAAAGTTCCAAATGAATCTATTTCTGTGAGGTAAACTATTCTACAGCGGTCTTTTAGTGTTGTCTTATGAGTAATCAGAGTAGTTTTATTAGTTAGTTAGTTAGTTAGTTAGTTTGTTTGTTTGTTTGTTAGTTAGTTAGTTTGTTTGTTTGTTTGCAATCTTGTCAACACGTGTGTTTTTGTTCCTTAGAGAACGTGATGATCACATCAGTAAACTGTCTGACATGCAAAAACAGCAAGCCCAACAGGCTGAAACAGCTCTAGAAGATTTTAAGAGTCAGGTGGAGAGAAACTCGGGGAGAATGTTTGATGACATGAAACACCAGGTAATTGTACAATGCATAGTTTTTGAAATGCTCTTTGCTTACAACAAAATGGTTCTTCCATTTCATTACAAGTACAAATCCTAAAATGAGTATGAAGATTTCATACACGGTAACTATTATGAATATCCAACAAATATCGTTGAAACTATTTAGTTCCCCGGTAGACTGTGGACACCGAGTACTGTACGCTTTAGCTCCTGAAGTGTGTTAGAGCACTGGTAGCTTCACAGAAAACTTTGTAACTGTTTCGTATCAAGTGTATCCTATTGCAGTACGACAGTAAGTTTAAGTGAAAGACCAGGAGAGCTGTCCTATTCTACCTATTTGGCATTGGAAAATAATAGAAAGTTTCAGAAGATGTAAAGTGAATTTCTGGACTGAGGTGAGATTGGGAGAGGGGGTGGAGTTAATTACCAAGGACAAGCATAATAACAGGAAATGTTGTTCTGTTACCAGTCCCACACGCCTACATCCGCGGGGTTTGTAAGTGGCGGCCTATGTTCAACAGTCTTGTGACTATGGTACTGTTCTGATAGATTGTTACTTATACATTGTTACTTCCCCTTAGCAATCAGGGTGCGAACCCAGTGCTATGGAGCTGATCACATATCTTATGTATTTGAACTGTTTACATTTAGATGGAGAAGGTGGAGGAAGACCTTGCAAGGTCAAAGAACCTCAGAGAAAAGCAGTCAAAGGAATTCACTCGACAGCTTGAGGATGTCAGGATAAAACATGAAAAGGAGGTACATAAGATGTCTGATATATTGTTCCCGTTTAGTACGGAAGATAGTTCCATGTTGAGTGCTAGAAGATGGTGGTGCATGCCACACCTCAGTAAGAGCTAATGTGCTCGCATAAGAGACAGGCCGTCTATACTTAGATACATAAACACGTGCAGACACTCCATGAATGAACACTTCTGTCATCAGCCACACCTCAGTGAA
>JAOBYG010210859.1:0-10069 GCA_025403545.1 Epizoanthus stellaris
ATCATTTGGCCTACTCGCCGACGTAGAAAACCTAGTTTTTTTAAAAACTAGTCTACCAGAGTTTACTTCAAAAGGTTGTTTAGATCATCGTCGTGCAACTTTAATGTATTCCCGCGTAAATATAGGCCTTTCATTTAGACATCAATATAGTTATTAACAGTTACACTTGAGAAACGTTGCCTAGATTATCACTGTATTCATACATAATGATGTCTATCGTTGATATATCGATATACTCTCTTCTGTAAAGACTGTCGAAGAACCGAACATGTTGTTTAATTTACAGTAATTTATAAAAGGTTGTCTAGATCATCATTCGTGCAACGTTAGTGTATCCATACATAATGATGTCTATCACTGAGATATATCAATGCTTTAATCATCTTTTATTCATATAGGTAATAATTGCATTGTGATACAGTAGCTAGACAAAGTTATCAATTATACATTTACTATATCTTGTTAATGTAATTTTATTGATTGTAACTTTTTATTCATAAACAAAGTAATTCAGCTTATGGCTTCAAAAGAGCTAGATTGTTTAGGCTTAGCGCTTAGGCCATTAACTGAAGTTATAGGGTTGAGGTTAGGAACCAAACCCATCTGAGTTCCTTTGTTTTTCCGCACATGAAATAGCTAGCGCTCTCCACGACTGCTAAAAATAGATTAACCGCAAAACATTATTATGGGATCGAAATGCGGACAAACAAACAAATTATTTTCTATTATATCTGTTCTTTTTCTGCACCATACACCTTTTATCACACTTAAAGTCGATTATAAAAGTGACCAAGTGACGTCTACTATAAATGGAAGGCGTAGCGACAAGTTTCCTTGCGGAGTGGCGGTGCATGATGGGATCGATTTGCGAATAAACACACCTGTGACGTCATTTGAATAGAACGCTATTGAATAAACTGCCCTTGGCGTTTGTATCATTCTTTTGGAGTAGCATCTTTAGATCTGGGGAACAAGCCGTCAATAGATTTGTGAGGTTTCTATGCAATTTTATCGCCGTGTTTAGATCGCACAGATCTAACACCGAGAATTAGAATGTATTAGGGACTGACCATTTGATATCATGGGCAAATTATTTTTTTGTTTGCCCTGGAATGGGCCTGCAATTTCTTTTTCGCTTTTCCCTCTCTTTCTCTCTCTTAGCTTTGTCTTTATAATTTTGTGTCGTGCAAAATTTTATTTTTTGGCTTTTCGCCTCGTGCAAATTTCTTTTTACAAATTCTTCCACTCCCCCTGTAGTATCCAGTCCCCCACTGTTAACTAGTCACGTGACACACACACACACACGGTGTGTTGTTCATCATGGTGTCCATCTTGGATGCGTGTCATTGTGGGCGGCTGCCCAGAAATATAGATTAAAAGCAAAGAAGCAGATTATTGAATTATACACCCCCCCCCCACACACACACACACACACACAAAATCAAATGGTCCGTCCCTTAGAAGTATTATATTTGTTTTAGAGTGAATTGCGAGCAATTTATTTTTATTATCCCGATCGTTTTGATATTCCATAGAGTTTTTCCGATACTGACAGTATATTTCTTTATTTTACCCATTTCATTGAACCGAGGACAAGTACAATAATTCACAGCTAAGTTTTCCCCCAACAAATTGATTCAATTTGACATTTTTTCGGAGACGTGAAAACACAACACAAACATAGAAAACACAAAACAAATGTAGAAGACCCGTAGAAAACACAACACAAAGATGTGAAAACACAATACAAACGTAGAGTGGAGACTGGGTACTAACTTCTAACCGCTGGACAAGAGATTGCAGGCTGTTGCCACTTTGTTCAAATAACCAGGCTCGAACCCGAGACATCTCAGTAGTTTAAAAGCCAGATGAGAGTCCGCCCATATCCCCCCATACCCCGCCGTATCCCTGGCAGTACACCTGGCCAATGCACACACCACACACTGCAGGGCTGATCGCTTACAGCTTTTAATAATTTCCAATATCTAGGATGGCAGAACTAACCTTCTTCAGGGACAAATTTGCAATGGAGAGTTCGTATTTACATGTTGTTTATATATTGTAAAGTCTAAGTATAATAATAAGAGATAAAAGTGGGTGTGTTCAAGTATTCGATAACAAAGTTGGGACATAAACATGACAATTTTGGAATGATTTGCCGAGTTCCCTGCGATGCTGACTCTTCAACTGTCAACGTTCAACTAACAGAATTTCAGCTTTTCCCACTCCCCACAATGCACCGCGGTCTTAGGGCGCACACCGCCCTGGCCTGAGGAGTTCCTAAGCTAAAGTGGCGACTGTAAGGAACTGATCCGGTGACTCGATGGATGAGGCTCAGTTGTTATTGAAGACAATTACATAAGCCGTTTTGGTGTTCTGAGTTACGTAAACTAGTTTTTATTAAGGTCATTCCATTGAAATAGAACATGAACTTACGTTTTTTTCAAACTTCACCCATTTGTTATTCAATATAAGTGAACTCCGAAAATTAAATAAAAAAGGGGGGTCCCCATGCTAACTAAAGAGATATGACGAGCCAAAGTACCCCCTATTTAGGGTATTTTTTGTCCATGGAATCCAAATGTTTAAATTGTACTTGCATCATTTGCACTACCAAAATAAAATTTAAAAACAAAAAAACCCAAAAAACTAACAGAATAAACAGTCCTGGATTTAGGCAAAGCATTTTTTGAGATGTTTGGCAAAAATGTGCTAAACTAATGTATTTTTCATGTAAAAGTTGTTGCTATGGTTACCAAATCCAAGAAAACAGTACAGTTATTATAAATATCTTTTTTATTTTTTCACATTTTCCAAAACTAAGAAATTGTTCATTTTTTCTCTACATAGACATAGTTGGATGCCAATGAAATAGAGCTAAAAAAATATTGGGTCCCCATGCTCGTTTGCGAGAGAATGTACAGAATATGCCAAAAATCAGGCTTAAAACTACCTTTTTCCATGAGGAGACTGGGTGAGTTCTGTAAAAGATCCTTAAATCACAGAGATTAGTATATTTCCCATCCGCAACACTAGATACGGGTTACCGTTAGAATGAGCAATATGCAGTACTGAATTGTAATAATCCACAGAAATTGAGATTTTCCTATCTGCAGTAGAGCTGCACACTGCAAAACCAGGGAATAACCTGAAGTTGATTACAACATGATCCGTGAAGAAAATAGAGCTGTGACGATACACCACGGTACCCATATATCGCAATATTTGTTTCCACGATACGAATATCGATATTGAAACATGGTATCGATACAAGCAGGATACATTTACATATAAAACTAGTTGTTTACGGACCTGCTGGTCCAATGTTCAAGAACATAATAAAAGAGAAATAATTTCAATTTTATTTTCATGAACATGAGATAATTGCGTGTTGTAAACAACAAATATTTTATGGCAATATTCCCCAGAGCCTCGTACTGATGTCCATTGTTTCAGGCTGAATTTTAATATATCGAAAGTGGGCTATTAACAATCGTGAATCAAGAAGTAAACGCACACAAAACAAGCATCCAGATTTACCTTTATTTTGTCCTTGTAGGTTATTTTGCCATTTTAAAGCTTTGAAAGCTATTCTTTAAGCTTTTTGCTAGCATTCTCACTTCATTGTGAGTACAAGATAAGGCATTTTCTTCTCTCAATCGTTCGACTGTTTTCCTCCGATTGTGCACAAGGTGTAACTAGTTCCAGTCTCCCAAGTACTGGCCAAGCAGATAGTGCCTTGCAGTTATTTTCTTCTCAAATTTGAGGAAAAATGGAAGAAATACAGCTGTATAAAGTACCTCAAACATCCAATGTTTGGCTTTCATAATCTAGAAGATGTATTTATTTGTATTTAATTAGTATCATTATCATTTAATTTGTATTTTGAATAATTAGTAATTTAATAATTGTTATTCATTTACAAGATTTGTTAATGTCCTGCTAATTACTAGAAACTATTTCTGCAGAATTACAAGCACTTTTTTTAGAAACACAGAAAGAACTTTGTCACCAAATGTCCAAATCGATTTGAACTCAACTAAGATGTTTATTCCATAAAAATTTGACAGACAACTCACAGAAGTTTGTGTCGGTAACTAAATTATTCTTCTTTTTGCCCCTCCTCTGGCCCATGATTTTGACCAAGAAAATTTGTAAGACAACTAATTAAATTGTTAAGGCTTTATAAGAATCTTATCATTTATTTTTCTATCATTATTTTGGTCTTTTCCCAAATGTATGTATCGTATCGTGTATCGTATCATGACAGCTGTATCGAGATACGAATCGTATCGTGGGAAAATGTATCGTTGCAGCCCTAGAAGAAAACACAAGGAAATGCAACAGGGTTGGACAGAATTTTCCAAGTTCTTTCAAAATTAATAAATCTATGCAATTGACATGTAAATTGTGTTACATTCTGCATTCAGAGAGTTTAGAATAATTTCTGAGAAAATGTAGTTCTTCTTTCCCAGAAATCCAGTGGAATCAAGGTCCCCTTGCAGCTTTTTAGGAAATTCTACACAGCTAAAATCACGGCCATTCTCCTTCGGGTTGAACACTTTACTGATACTCACATCTAGAATATTTTATATTCGGCAAGTACATATAGTGCAGAACTAGAAGTTCACTTAAATTCAACCATAGTTTGCTGGTAACAACTGTCATCAGAATCATGTCTATATTTTAAAACTTTGTCTTGAAAATTTGACTTAATTTAATTAGCAACACCAGAACTCTTGTTTATAATGCTTTTCATTCAAAAAGAGAAACTTCACAACTGCACATGACATGGTGAAAAAGTGACATGATCTTCAACACGCTTCACTGACATGACCTTTAACACGCTTCATTGGGTACTAGTAGTTTTGACTTGAATGTGACACACTCTCAAACAGAGTTTATAAATGATCAATCTTACACATCCATAGCTTGTAGCTGACAAAATATGATTGTCTAATATCTCCAAAACCTTTTTCAGAAGTGCATGTTGTAACTTGATTGGATAATGACAACAAAATAGCTGTTAGTGACATACGTCATATCGCACAAGATACCTTCCACAAGCAAAGTAAATCATGGCAAGGCTAGTTCAAAAGGTTTGATACTTTAATACAACATTCATGAGACTCTTATCGTCGGTCGCCCATTTACGTCATATGGTATCCCACAGGCAACGGAGCACATGGCAATGTTATATGTTGTATATTTTCTGGAAGTCCTTGGACATTCTCGATGCAAAAAAAAGAAGACCAAAGCTGGAACCTATAGTCGTTGCCTTTGGCATGACTATTTAATTGTCAATTCGAGCAACCACCACATGGTAAGTATAACCACTACTTTGTTTTCAACAATGTGATCACATTAACATACACAGGATAACCTCGACTTCTAGAGTGCGGTCGATTGCTGCAACATTTTGTCAGATACACATTGTCTTTGACGTTACACATCCATATTGGTATTACTGCATATTATGGAACTGTTGAGAATAGAAAATGTTTCATTCTATCTCTTGTTCAACAATCATGGACAACTCACAAATGCAGTAAAATGAAATGGGAGGCTAGCTAGTTGCAGAAGGATTAAACAAAACCAATTACTACCATCACTGTGGAGTACTGCAGTCTTCTATCACGATTTCATAAACTGAAAACATAGTCAAGACAAACCGACAAAATCTGTGAACAGCCGGGTGGCTGTGGTTTCACTTGATCACATGTGGTTAATATCTTGTTTCAGATTGGCTAAAAACAATGAACATTCCATAAAAATTTCTCAACATTCACGGCTTTATAAATTTGACTGTAATTATTATATTAATCTCCCCCTGTTATATGAGGTCAGGCAGGTTAAAAGTAAAAGAGCTATTATAAAGTATGTGCACTGCTATTGAGACCAGCACCTAAACGATGATTTAAAAATACTCTTAAAGTGTGGGAAATGCCATTTGATTTACTGATTCAATTATTTAATTTGCTTTATAATAGCACTTAATATATAGAACTAGATTACAATTTTAAAGGGAAGAAAAGTGCTAAGGATACCATATAAACAGGTTTCCCCAGTTGCTATGAGGAATGATGATCCATACAGCTGGTCTGAACCTCTATGTAAGTTTTAAAAATGCTCAACAAACTACTGCTGGCTGTGCATATGCCATAAAATTCTGAAAATAAGCCCCCCTGAAAATATGCCGACTCTGAAAATAAGCCCCCCTGAAAATATGCTGATTCTGAAAATAAGTCCCCCAAATCTCTAAGGTGAAAATCCTTCCAATAATAAGCCCACCCCGAATATAAGTTTACCCATGGCCATGGGCTTATATTTGTTCTTTTTTCAGACAAAAAATCTCCTCCAATCCGAAAATATAAAGCCTACTCCGAAAATAAGCCCCCTCCCCGAAAAAGTGTTTTAAATATAAACCCATGGGCTTACTTTCTTAATGTTATGGTATTGTCTTCATACACTTCTTATATCTGTATTTCTGCAGCCTCCACAAGTTTCAGTTTGGTGAGAAGCAGTGCATTTACGTTTTCGAGCCAAGAGCAAGTTGAGCGTTTATAGCAGCGAACGTTTTGCTGCCGTTTCTACAAGTATTTAAGATATCCTACCAACACTTACTATTCACTTGACTTTAGCCGCTCTTTTGTTGCACGACAGGCTTCCAAACCAAGCTTATGTGGACCTAGAATGGTTCAGAATCTCAGTACTCTGTCGACCATGCCATGAGGTATGATTCGCAGCCATTTTTCGGTCATACAACCGGGGATACAACCGGGCAAGAAACGTTCCGCTGACCAAAACAATTGCTTACTCAAAGTAACCGCGGTGCATTTGTCAGCTGCATCGCACGATGAAAAATGCGTAGAAATGTGTACGCATTCCTTGCAGGCTGGGCCATGGGGAGGGGGAGGGGGGACGAGCTTATACTGCCAGACTGAATATAGTCAGAATTAACGAAAGAAGGGAACATGAATCATGAATAATCGAGGATTTGACTCTTGAATAATCAATAGTCTGGAATAGTAATACATCAAGCAAACACAAAGGAAAATCAATACTGCGACATGCTTGGATATGTGATGAAAAACTTCTGTGTTTGTATACGTTTATAATTCTCAATCAAAACTTAAATTGTTTGGAAATCTATATCAAACACTCAAAAGAGTGTTTCATTACATATGAAACCTAAATCGAGTTAACCACTACGCGTCGTTGTTTGTAACTCTGTGCTCGGTGTTCGATACAGGGGGCGGATCCAAGGGGTGTGTGTCCATTTGTACATGCACCGGACACCCCCTTTACACCTCCCTTTGCCATCAAATGAACCTACCGGACACCCCTGCCCCCTATGCCCTCAACTAAACTCTCTTTTCATATTCTAGAATGCAGTAAGGATTCAATTACAACGTACTCTTGATGACCTTCCGTAGACTACTACACACAAACTGTCAATATAAACTGGACGCATGTCAATTCTGGTTTCTTACTTTTTCTCGGTTTTTTCCTATTTGCACAGTTCACACAACGCGTTTTAAAAAATCGAATCTTTTTAACTTGTCGACCTTGTTCCTATCCAGCCTGAGTTTGTCATAAATTATAGTTAAAAAGTAAGTTAAAATAAATGCATTAAAACCTTATAAGGTGACAAAAAAAATACTCTCAAAATGCAGGAAATGACATCTCAAGGAACCTCTATTTTCAAACATTTCCGGGGGGGACATGCACGCGAACCCCTCTACAAATTCGGGCTTTCGGCCCTTGCAAGACACTATTAATGGGACACCCCCTCCCCCCTCCACTCATTTTCCTGGATCCGCCCCTGTGATTTTTTTATGCAACACTCCTTCTCGTGTTTAATTTATCGTGAAAAATATGAATAACAAGAAAAAATAAAGTCAGTTTTGCGACCCGATTATTTTGTGGAGAGGGATGTAAGAAATCGTACGAAAAATTGCACGGCGGTGTGAAACAATATATATACAAATTCTATGCAGAATGTATTCCTAATGCACTTAAAGAAATTTTCAAACAATCCGGGGAGCATGTCCCCGGACCCCCGTAAATATTTTAATTCTCTACCATTTCTACAAATTCTGTTATATTTTATCTACTAGATCAATACACGCAGCAGGCCAGGATGAGTGAATTTAGTGCGAAATTTAGTTGATTGCTAATTTGAGCAGTGAATTCAGATTGCATTAACATATTTGTCTCTTAAACCCAAATTTCTAAAATTTTCCGGGGGATTATCGTAGAGATAATTAAACATTTATATAAAGAAACTGGGTCAGGACGAGCAAATTTAATTCCAAAATTGGTTCACTGTTACTTGAAAAAAATCATAGTGCCCTAAAAAGAGTGTCAGTTTTAAAAAACATACAAAACGCCATCCCCCACTCTGTATCCGGACATTCTGTCAAATTCTGAAAGGGAATTAAAAAACACACTAAAATATGCAGACCCACCCAGTCAGGAGTAACAATATTTCTTCGAAATCTTGTTGTTGACTCGGCCCCTCGAGTTGAATAGTAAAATACTAAAGTCAATTTAGTTTTTATTTTGGGAAAATCCGCTTCTGACAAGCATACCACCGAACTTGTATTTATAAAATAGTATTTTATGCACAAGTTTCATAATCTTTTTCAATTTGGACTTGATTGATAAAGGAACTTTGTTATCGCTGCTGAAATTTTTATGGAAGAGCACACAAATTATATAAACAATGACATAGGAGCTGATTGGTTTTTAACCACTACCCCATACATTTTTGAAGAAAACAAATGTCCGGCAAGGAAAACAGACAAACAAAACATAACTATCGTGCTAACTGCAGTTATAGGATAACGATAAACTGGATTCTAGAGAATTTAGTTTTTATAATAAATTAATTAACGTATACAAAATAGTAAATTAAAGTTATCATAACTTGCTACTTTTAATCGCATAATTCGTAAATTTCACTATTTGTAGTATTGGCGGTTACATGTTGTATGCATTGAAAGTATAAAATTGATACGTACACTTGATCGTTGACATTGCATGTTCCTGTACAAACCTTTTTGTGGCGGAAGGCTTTAAGAATGTAAAATGAATATTGAATTTTGAATAAAAGGCCAAAAATATCAGGTAATAATGGTCTCACTTATTCCGCTTCCCACCCCGAAGTTACTGAAGCTGGAGTCGGTCACGTTCAGAGGGACTGTTGTTTCTTGCTCCCATATATCAGTTATATGGCAAGGGTCAGTCAGGTAATACAGTGATTTGGTGGTTTCTGCTGAGCTTATGGCTGACGCAGCAAAACCCAGAAACACAAAATGAGATAATTATAAATGGCACTCGAGGAAAAGTCGATATCTCTTGTTTATTTGCATCTAATTGGTGGTGATGGTGGGTGAATAGGTTCACAGATGGGCGGATTTTGCTTCTAGTCATAATTTCCCTGGATTGGCATATCATACAATTTATAACGGATTCGGATTCGACGAGCTTTTAGAATTAAGCAATGGTTGATTTGACTATCTAAATGTCGAGGATCTGCGGACTATAAGACTATTCACCCCCTTCACTAATCAATATACCGTAAAATCCGATTCCTAATACAAGCCCCGGCTCTACCCAGAAAATAAGCGCCACCCAAATGACAGACGGTTAGATCCTTCCCATACTAAGCCCACTCCGAAAATGAACCCATACGCTTATATAAGGATTTATATTACAAGTAAATCAAAGGGCTTTTACATTACCATGAAGAGGCTACGACTGTTTACAGACAGCGTTTCGTGTTGTATCAATAAAGCTTCTTTTAATTACCATTTAACAAAATAATTTTATAACACGCGCCTACGCGTTCGCATGTTCGCAATGAAAAAATAACCTGGGCATCTCACACATTTTATGAGACATTCACTATTTAATACTTACCGGTCGCAACAGAGCCACATTTTGGTCTTTATGCAACCGGGACTATAACTAGCACCACTGAATGTATAATAACCTGGGCATCTCACACATTTGATGAGACATTCACTATTTAATACTTACCGGTCGCAACAGAGCCACATTT
>JAOBYG010210970.1:0-10068 GCA_025403545.1 Epizoanthus stellaris
TCGCGCGCTGTACAGTTCTTATTTTCACCAACTCTCGACGGATTACGGAGGGAAAAGAGGGACTACTCGTAGTCTAGTTTTGATAAGCCATTTTGGCTTCATCAATTCTTTATCGAAGCAGACTTTAGGCCATTTCGAAGAACAGTCGACGCCATTTGTAACAGTCGATGCCATTTCAATGGGTGTGAATCGTGCTTATACGCTCTGCATTTCCAAGTGAACTCTGAGTGAAAAATAGCGGCCAAAAACCCGAGGAACATCGCGCTTCTGAAAAGCCGAATGAAAAGCAGAAACTTAAAAAAAGCCCACGGGTCAGTATTGATTTTTACAGTCGGTTGCTATAAGTATTATTTCATCGAATAATTTTGCATGAATTAAACAATATTTCCACCTAGCTCACTGCGTGCATTTGTTCTCGTCAAGAGACAGCCAGTCATGCAGAACTTACAAACTTAGCTGTACGGAACTCAAGGGCCCGAGGGATATTACAACACTGACCATGCGACTAACCTCAGAAAGCCTCGTAAATTCTGGTCTCAGTGGTTGTTATTTAGTGTATCTGAATATCACTTTGTTGTTTTCCACATAATTTACAGTGAGATGCAAAAGTGGAATTTGGGCAGCAAGCTAATCTTGGGCAAGTATCAAGTATTGTCTCCAAAATGTGGAGAAATCTGCCAACGGACAGAAGTATGTAAAAAGTTGTACTCCGTCAATGAACTATTTGGTTTGACGCACATATCAATGTAAGGTCGGAGGGATGGGACAAGAGGATGGGATTTGAAAAAAATATAATTTTTGGTCAAATGCCTAAGGGTAATAGAGCAGTTGCCAATCAAATCTGTTCAAATTCACCACGCCCGGTTGGTTGGTTGGTTGGTCAGTTGGCTGGCTGGTTGGTTGGTTGGCTGGTTGTTTGGTGGTTAGTTGGTGGGACGGTTAGTTGGTTGGTTGGTTGGTTGGTTGGTTGGTTGGTTGGTTGGTTGGTTGGTTGGTTGGTTGGTGGGACGGTTGGTTGGTTGGTTGGTGGGACGGTCAGTCAGTCAGTCGGTTGGTTGGCAGGCAGACAATAAAACAGATAGACAGACAGACAGATAGAACTTCGAATGCAGTCTTTCTGTGTATATTGGAGTAATAAACGTAACAAAACTCACGAACGCATATATGAAGCACATTAACAGGAAAGGGGTCTAATGGAGCAGACCATATTTGGACATTTAGAGTGTCATTTCTGGCTCAATTAATAAAGTAACATGCATCACTTCGAGTTTCTCTGCCTTCAACTTATCATTCTAACTCTAGGCCTTTATAGTCAAGTCCATCGAATACGATTTGCAAGAGATATGGTGGATAAACCGAGAGTTTTTAAAAAATATTTGGTCTCCAAATTTTGGCTTGTGCGTATGCCCCACACCAAACACAACAACCTATAGTTTTGAGAGTCGAATTACACTTCTCTCTAGCTTTGATTCGGTACAAAAAGAACTTGATTTGAGCTGGTATTCGCTGATCTATGCCTATTTTTCAACCAGGAGTAAACTGCAAATTACTGTCTGTAAATAGAATAAACCTATGTGTAACCTATGTGTAGTGACTAAAACTTATAATTTCCTGTAATTAATTCTCCCCCTACACAACTGATTCTTAACTATAATCAGAATAAACCTCTTTTATGTTAACGTGTTAGATATACATAATACTTACTTCCAGAATTCTGCGGAAGGAGAAGTTGGTTTAAAGGTACAATTGGGCGAATATTCAAACGTTGTACAGTTAAAAGTAAAATTGATCCCAGCCTTGCACTCTTGCACGCTGTAAGCAAAGTATATAATTCCAAGTTTAAAGAACAAAATTCTCTGATGCAATTACTTATTATGATAATTTCTTCAGCATGACCAAATCCCTAGTTGCGAACTGAAGAAAATGATATATTCTAGGATAGCTAAATTAGGTACATTTGAAAAAATTGACAGATTTAAATCTGTTGTTGTTGGTCACAAAATAATTCCAACCCATGGGCGTTTTAAAAGATTTCAGCTTTTCAGAAGCGCGATGTTCCTCATGACTCTCATAGTGTTCATCCGCCATTATTCACCCAGAGTTCACTGGGAAATGTAGAGCTTAATTACGCACAAGGCAAAGTGAGCAGAAAATCACGCGATTTCGTGTTATTACGCACGATTCACACCCATTGAAATGGCATCGACTGTTTCAAATGGCATCGACTGTTACAAAAGACATCGACTGTTATGCAAAATGGCATCGACTGTTACGAATGGCATCGACTGTTCTTCGAAATGGCATCGACTGTTACAAATGGCATCGACTGTTCTTCGAAATGGCATCGACTGTAACAAATGGCACCGACCATTTACGAAAGGGAAAATTTCGTCGGCGTATCGAGTGAAAACAGATTCAGCGGCCATGATACACCGGCAGTTTACAGTTTATACGAAAAATTATATCGTTGCAATTCCGATATCTCGGAAAGAGGAAGCAGCTTCACAGGACTTAACAGGAAGGGAATTAATACCGAGTTCGCCAGAAACGAAGGAATTCAGGCGCGCTCTGTAGAAGATTGCTAGTCATGGTTCACGTGAATATGATCAGACGCAGAACTTATTCATAGCTGAGGATCTTCCAATTCAGACGGCGTGCTGTGTATATACAGTGCTTGACGAAGCTGGTAAAGAACGCAAGACTGAAGGTATCTCTGGCTCAATCAGTTCTCAGAATACTTATCGAATGTTTTCTCTACCGAGAGCTGAAGTTTCCTCAACATGGTATATAGAAACTTAGCAAATTTGCAGAACTCAGTCACCACTTAAATAATAATAATAATAAGTGCTCGACAACGCATAAAACCTAAGATAAAAATCTGATACAAATGTAAAAATAGTAACGTTTGTAATGATATTGGAATGCTGAAAAATACTAGAATGATAAAAGGTGTGTTCAAACGTCTTTGCAAATAAAAATGTCTTAAGGACAGAAATCTCGAATTGCTTTAGTTTTGCTCAATGCAGTGTTGATATTAGCCCTTGTCTCTGGTCCACACACAGTGAAAGACTCTCCTTGTCCAATCTAATATCAGATCTGGGGTCTTACTTTCTGGTACATTATACTGAAATATCCATGCCAAATCTCGTCTCCCACTGAGAGTGTGTTTTCTCTACCAAAAAAGCAATATTTTTTGTCATATCTCCTTGTCAAAAAGCTAGTTCTCGTTATCATAAAGCAAGATCCCATTGAGAAAAGGTCATGTATCACTCAGTCTACTTCACATAACTAGTAATTTATTGCTATAACTTATGTCTTCTATAATACTATATGTTGCATGAGTAAACTTAATTTCTCAGTTGACTTTGAATTAGGCCAATATCCTTCTAAAATAATTTCGTGACTTTGATTTACGAATAAAGGACTAATCTTTCTAAAACACTTGATTTTTAATTATAAATCTTGTTAAACACTTTTAGCCTCAGTCTAGCAATAGTCAACAATAAATCGTTAAACATCGTATCTGTTAGAAGTGCCAAAAAAATACTACGATTTTGATGTGGCAAACTTTTCATAGAAGGAGCAACAAAAACAAAAACTGATATCGTTAGGTAAATAACCTCAACCCGAATAAAATAAAAAGTGGGGCAGAAAATAGAATTCACCTTCATTTCACTCCGAGAATTTGTGGGACTGAAAGAAAAGGTATTTTGTTTTTATTTTCTTATTTTGGATCGGTAAATTGTAACGTACTTCCTAGTCGCTCTGACTGTGTCACCACTCACCTCAATCACTATGAAACTCCAATCCATTGCTGAGTGTGGTAATTTCAGACATCCCATGGTCTAGTGCCAAAGTACAGGTAAAGTTTAAACGGGAATCGAATCACGATGACCAAGTAGCAAACAGGAACAGGAACAGGAAAAAAAAAATTAATGCGGAAGGAAGTGGTGAATAAATGATTTAAACTGAATATAACGTTCTGCTCTCAACAATTAAGTGAGTAATTGAGCGTCAAGTTGGTATTGGGCCTAAAGGCTTTTAATATCAAATGCGAGTAACAAACTTTCAACATGTACATGCAATGTATGAACTAGTAAAAGTACATGGAGAGACTCCAGATATAACTCAGAAGTGAGATACAAGAAAATACAACGCATGCAATTTGTATACATGTATGCATGCATGGAAAACAATTTTCTCACTGTCTTTCCGCTTTCTTTCTTTCTCTGTCTGTCAGAGCTGTCTGGTGTTTTTTCTGTTCCTGACTCTCCGGCTCTGATTAAACTTACTGTCTGTCTGTCTGTCTGTTTGTCTGTCAGTCTATCAGTTTGTCAGCTGTCTGTATCATATGTCTATACCTATCTTTCTGGCGAGGTGGTGTTAGTATTAGTTCAGGTGTCAGTAGGTTGATTTGTATCATATGGTCTATGCGCAAATAAATGTAATTCTTGTCGACCTTAGAGCATGTATTTTAAAAGCCCCAGAACCCTTGCAGTACTGTTGGCCATGGAGAGTTCTTTTTCTCAACACAGTGACACTGAGTAGGGAAAACTTGAAAGTTCTTGATAATAAGTATTTTAATGCATAGCTAAATTTATTTCAATGAATCGGGACTCCAGAGAGTGCCTTTCAAAACTGAGTGATATGTAGTTATAATTCATCAACACATGACAAAGTGTTACAATTCAAACGCTGCAATCTTGTTGGGCATCAGAGAGTTTAAGCACCACTTTAAAATTGTTCCCGCGAACGGCAGGGGGTGGACACAAGGACCTGAAATTTGGCGTGTTTGCCGTTTGGCGTCTACCGTTTTCTATGCGAGGAGGTGATAATAACAGGTAATAGGTTTGTTTGATGTTTGATAGCACCGCGTTTACGTGCAGCTCAAACCAAACAAAAATGGCGGACCTACGGCAAACGGCAGATGGGTACCTGACGTTTCCCGTTCGCGGTATACGCGGCGCTTAAGATGGAAGTGAAAATGAATAATGAATAATTAAGCTTTTGACATTGGGAATAATGAATAATTGAGAAAAATAACGTGAATAATGAATAACGTGAAAAAGTGCAAATGAATAATGAATAAGAGGCTACAGAGGCTGATGAATAACGAATAACTTACTTCAAATTATTCCGCTTCTACCCCCGATTATTATTAAACCTTTGATTCCCGAGATTGTCTTTTAAAACTGAGTAAGATGTTGATAACTTTTTATAACACAAGCCAAGAGTATAAAAGCTCTTGATCAGTACTGTTAACCCTCAGTTGAGTCCCGAGAGTGCCTTTCAGATCTGAGTGAGATGTAATACTGATTTATCAATGAATAGGCAATAAGCAATGAACATAAAGTCATAGCCATTCAAGTAAAACATCTTGATGAGTACTATATATTAATTATTTGAGTCTTGTAAAAGTTATAACTTTTAGACACATGGGTTAAAATAGAAAGTGTGATCATTCAAATGAGAGCTCCTGATTAATACTAAGAGTGCATTTCCAAACTGAGTGAAGTGTTAGGAAGGCCAAACATAACTGGGGTATGTTAGTTCGAACGAAATATGTTGTTGAGAACTATAAATATTTTGAGAGTCTTGAGAGTATAGTATATATATACCTTTATTCGTACCAGGTTCTTGCAATAATATTTTACAGATACTTTGAATATATTATAATTATAGTTCAGGTACTGGTTACCTGAAATAACCCTAAGGGCTAACCGAGGCAGGTAACCAGATTGCTGAGTGATTGAGATTAATTGAACGGTACACGAGTCTAAAAAATAGATAGGAGAAATAATAGAAAATAAATACCACATAAGTTGTGACAAGAAAAGTGATAAACATGCCATTGAATATCAATTATCTTTTCAACAGTATGAAAAGAATAAAAAGTCGAAAGCCAAATAAATATTCCTCAATAAGACTGTTCTTTAGTTTTGAGTAGGAGAGAGAGAGTTTTAATGTCTACTTCAATTGAAATCCAAACTTTTGCTCCTGTACATGTGTTGTTATTAGCTTATTTTAATGTACTACTTGTAATTTATTTATGCTTGTACCAAACCCAATCAGTTTAGTGCATGAGAGAGCTCATCTGTCCTGGTTTTAAGTTTTAGTCACCATGAGTACTGAAACTGCCACAAAGTGTGACCAACCACACGGCAGCTTACTGAGTTGAGTACTATTACCCCTCTGAGTTCTAAGTTCTGAAAGTGCGGGCTTTAAAAAAAGTCATAAATTCTCAACACGTGGGCAAAAACACGAAGTGTTGAAAACGAAGGATCTTGTTGAGTACTATAAACCCTTTTTAGCCCTTAGACTGAACCTTTTATATTTAAGCGAGATGCCGTTATAACTTCTCACCACAACGACAAAACACAAAGTTTGATCGTTTAAAGGATGGATCTTGTTGAGTACTTTTAAGCCCTTAGAAAACCCTTCAAATTTAACTAGTTTAAGCGAGATTTATAATTAACACACATCAACTCAAAGGACAAAGACAAAAGACAAAAACGATGGATCTTGTTTCGGGGCTGGAAGCGGAATGCTGAGCAACAAATAACATATAATGAGTATTTCACGTTTGGCTTTGAGGATAATGAATATTAAAAGAATAACAAGTCCAATGAAAATACTATCAAATTAATTTATAAATGAATAATGAACAAGAGACGACAGAAATGGGGAATAATGAACTAGTGAGATCAAAGAATTTCGCTTCCATACCGAATCTTATTATATTCAATTAAGTAATCCTTTGATGTCAGATGTCTTAACCGCTCTCAACAAATGAGCCAAAACACAAAATGTGACAACACAAACGACTTATTTTGTTGGATAAACACACATCACTTTCTGCTTTTACTACCTCAATTAATATCACATTTGGAAACAAAATTAGAGTTACACTATAAAAAGTGTGGGCTTGCAATAGGACTGAATTCGAAAGATTTAATTAGATCTAGAAACCCAAACTTTTCTCGATTTTTTATTGCAAGAGTACTTATTAATCTTCCAATTAATAGTTCCAATATTGATCAACTCGTGATGAACATCCTGGTAGAAATTGGATCATTCATTATTTGGGTCATGTTGTGAGACACATCTGGAATGTTAGCGCACGGAAGTAGGGCGGGAAGCATTCAAACAGTTCACTTGTAATGCATTGTTATATTATATGTACGTTACGATTTTGTAATAAAATGAATTTATTTGCAATCACGACACTGCTTGATACAGGAACAGTTTGTCTGTCTGGTTTGTTATGTAAGGAAAACCAATAAACCTTTGCCAAAATCTTGTAAGAAAAGGAAGGCAAATTGTAACTTCTGCTGACTTCAAAAGTTGTGACAATTCTTAGGCCTTTTATGGTATTTTTAGTTTCTCTGTCTATAATTCAGCTGACTCTACATTCTGCTTAGATCTAGAAGGGTGGAGCTGGAGTCTGAAGTACCTTTTATCTTTTTCTACTGACTTCAAAGCTTTTTAGGGTATTTTTTAATTAGTTTCTCTTTCATAGAATTCAGCTTACTCTGCACTCTGCTCAGATCCATAAAGGGTGGGAAATACCCTTTACCCTCTGCTGGGAGTTCTAATAAGATTTATCTAACTTTTTGACGTAAAAGATAAAACGGAATTCCCCGGAAACAGCAATTTCGCTCGAAAGATATGTTGTCAGCAGACTTTGAACGAACACAAGAACAAAATAAAAGGACTTACTGATTTATGTTTTGATTTTACATTTATTGAATAGCAATATATCAGATGCTTGTTTTATTTTATGACTATATAGCTCCTTTTTTGAATTGATTGACTTAGCTATTATATCCTGACGTCACGCATTGTGGATAAGCAATTAACACCGCAGGCTGGCGAGGGCGTTATACAAGAGCCCGTATTAACAGTTCACGGACACCCATTTTGTTTACCTAAGCACATACGTACGATTCGGTTTTTTTATGCATCAGCTTCTTATGCATGCAATCTCACGCCTTACTGATTTTTAGCTGTGTGTATAACCACACCAAACACCATGTGATAAATAGACATTTCCTCCCTGAAAAGTATAAAGAGTCGACGTTGACTTAGTAACTCATACACTGCATGCACCACTTCGTTGGAGTCAAGCCTCTCTTAAGGTTGAAGGACAGATGATTTATTTCCCAAACATGTGGAAAGCCTACTTGTTGGTGAGTATAATACTATCTCTTTAGAACTTAAAACTTTATAATTGAACTTTTTCCGCGTTGGCGAATACTGAATATTTTCAGTTTTTGAAAATACCGAGATTTTTCAACTACAAATTAATGAAAGGCCTACATATCGAAACTGTCTAATTCTCACCCATCCTCGCATTTGAAAACATATAATTTCAACTCATTTGAGTAATCCCTGTATAATAATAGCCAAAACGTTGAGTGGTCATTAGTTTGATATCAATGTAACAATCATATTTTTATTTAAAAAAACCTCTCTAGAACATGATTGCATGCGCAGAGTGGCCTTTTTCTCCTTTAACTCCAGTCGCCGGCATCTAATATTCAAATGAATTGAGAGTCATCTTTCAATGGTTCATGCAAGCTTTTTCGAATATCATCTGGGAATACTGCTCTGCTCATTAATATCTTGGAGGGGAAAAAATAGAAATTGCTAAACCTGTTAATCAGTTTAGAAGCGCCTGAAGTGAATAATTAGATCTGAACTTTAAAACTTCCAGAGAACGGGAAGAACAAAATCATTATCGAATTTCGAAGATTTAATAGCCATTATTAAAGATTGGCATAACCTGCGCAAATATTATTTAAATAGCGGACCTGTGCTACTGCTGCTCATGATCACCGTAGGGTGCGATAATAAACTGGTCGTCGTCATTGGTATAGGGTGGCATTTGTATTGAGACAACCGATCGAAAAATCGCGATGTTCCTCTGCTTCCTGAGCGTGTTACAATTCACATTAATATTTTAAAATACTAATATAAATAGCACAATTAACAATCAAACAATCTGATTGTGAAATATGAAGCAAATGCCTCCAGGATGTATGTCGGCGCTTAGGTTTTTCAATTTCATGTTTCAAAGACATGGCGACGCACAAACAGTAACTGAGTAAGCGTGCCGAAGAACTGTGCTCGGAAGCGTGCAATACTATCGACTTTTAATAAAAACGATCGCCAACTCTAAGTACTATCGTGGAGTTGGGAATTGTATAAACGCTCAATAGGTGAGTATTTGTTTGAATAGTGCCGCGCATAATCCTACTTGATGTATCATCAATATCGAGTGTTGCTCGCTGTCAGTATACACTGGCAATAGCTTGACGGCGACTTACACACGACTTTTGAATTAGTTTCAAACCAAAAAAAAATTGTAATTTATTTCGTGTTACTCCTGGTGCTTGTATTTAAAAGAGAAAAGCAAAATAGTGTAGGCGAAACAAGTGTCCTGTATAGAAGGGAAAAAAATCTGAATTTCAATGAGGTGTTAAACTTTTCAAGCTGTGATTGATCGCCTCAATCAAGAAAGTCATTTAAAATAGGATTTTCCGTGATACGTGATTTCATAATTTTATTTTTTCGTGATCCGCTGTGAATGGAAAAATTTCTTTACCGTGAACTGTGCGCGAAAGAGATGTCGTGATACCTGAAATTAAGCAAGGAATATTGTCTGATAATAGCGCTTATCGTCCAAAAATACTAAGAACTAAATCTTAGTTCGTAGTTAGCAAATTTCCTTCTTGAAGAGTTCAAAATTAATCGACACACCATTCGAACATGCTAACAACTTGGCCTTTTTGAGAGACCAGATAAGTTATTTCACGTGAAACGCGAATTGTCTTTCATATTTCCCGTTAACCCCACCTCCTCAGCACCGATCGACATTCATTTAAGTTTTGAAGCTCAAATACCTACTATACCTCTACCGTATTTACTCGATTAAACGCCGCGGCGTTTATTAGATTTTTCCTGATTCGAGTGCGGCGTTTATTCGAGGGCGGCGTTTATTCGAGGGCGGCGTTTATTTTTAAATTAAAAAAATCCATTTAATTTCATGCAAACGATTGAAACTTT
>JAOBYG010211081.1:0-31438 GCA_025403545.1 Epizoanthus stellaris
AGCAGAAATCGATCGAGCTGTGCCTCGGGCAGTGGATAGGTGCCCTCAAATTCGACCGGATTCTGCGTCGCGACGACGAAAAAGCAGCGGTCCAAGGGCAGGCGATCGCCGTCGATCGTCACCTGCAGCTCCTGCATCGCCTCGAGCAACGCCGACTGCGTCTTCGGCGGCGTGCGATTGATCTCATCGGCCATCAAGAATTGGGTGAAAATCGGCCCACGTACGAGATGAAAGGAGCTCGACTTTTGCTCGAAAATATTCGTGCCAACGACGTCTGAAGGCATCAAATCCGGGGTGAATTGCACGCGCTGAAAATCCAGACCAAGGGCCCCGGCGAAGCATCGGGCGAGCAGCGTCTTGCCGATGCCCGGTACGCCTTCAAGCAGGGCATGACCGCCCGCGATATAGCAGGCGAGCAGCTGCTCGGCGGATTCTCTTTGCCCTAATACATGACGGTCGAGGGCGTCGAGCAAACGCTCGGCAGTGGCGCTTTCCGGCGGCGGGGCTTCAGACGGCGGGGTCTTAGACGGCGAGGCGGCGGGTGAGGCGTCGATATCGGTCACTATCATCCTTTCGCGGAGGAGCTTCGGGGATGGCGAAGGTCGGAAAGCGTGGCGGCGAAGTCGATCAGATCCTGGCTGTTCTCGACCGCATCCGGGTCGAGAGTGTCGGTGCCGAGACTCGCTGCGATCTGACTATCAATTCGCGGTTCGAGACGGCGGACGCGCGCCAGCAGCTGGCGGGCGGCGTCGCGATGGTGGCCCAGCTGGTGGTGCAGCACGCCGAGGCTACGCAGGAAATCGCTCGTCGAGCCGGTATGCGCCTTGCTTTCGCGCCAGGCCGGGCCGAAACGGCGCCCGGCGGCGATCAGAGCGAGCACATAGAGCAGGGCGAGATGCAGGATGAAGAGATCCCAGGCGTAGCTGGCGGCTGAGCGTTTGATCAATTCCGCCCGTATCAGGCCATGGTGATATTCATCGAAGCGCCAGGGGCCGTCAAAACTCCCGAGCAGCGCCTCGAGGTAGTCGGCATGGCCATTCTCGGCCAGCTGTGCGTTGGTGAAGAGCTCGGCCGGCAGAGCCAAGATACGACCTTGATATCTCTCGAGCTCGAAGATCACCGGCGCCGCCCCATCATCAGTCGCATAAAAGACCTTCGCGTCGGTGGGCGCAAACGGCACGTAGCGCAAGGCCGGCAGCTCGAGCTCTGGCGCCGCCTCTGAAGATGTCGTTGAAGACGTCGATCGGAGTGCCATATGTTGCTTGCGATAGCGCCACCAGGCGATTGGCGAGAGCGGTGGATCATCCCGCAGCTCGAGCATCGGCATCAGACCAAAGGCTTCGAAGAGCAAGGTCTGAGCTGACGACTCATGACTGCTGTCATAGGCCAGCAAGAGGTTGCCACCGGAGCGCAGGTGTTGACGCAGATGGCTCTCCAAATCAATGTTCGGAAGGTATTGCCAAGGCAAGGCCAGGACCAGCAGGCCGGCTTCTGTTGCGTCGGCCTCTTCCACCGCGGCTGCCAGTGGCGCATCGAGCAGCTCGACCTCGGCTCCGCGCGCTTCGAGATAGCTCCGCATCGCCCACCAACCGTCGGTGGCGCGCGACAGTGAGCTCGAGCTCGCCTCAGGGTCGGGGATCAGGAAAAACAGGCCCAGGGCCGCTGCGAGAGCGGCCAGCCACGGCCATAGCTGACGTGGCGGTGGGGTCGTTGAATTGACTTCTGCGCTCAAGCCAGAGCCTCACGCAGGCCCTGCCACAGCTTCTGCACGCCTTCGACTTCAACCTCGCCGCCACCATAGACCAGGCGGTCCCAATGCCGCACAAGCGGCATCAAGTCGCGGCGTTTGGCACGGCTGGCGAGCTCGCGGGTGGTCCATGAGGCGTCGGCATCTTCAAGCCCCAAGCGCGTGGCAAGCCACCACCAGAGGGCCTCGAGGGCGGCGGCGGCATCGCCGCGGGCGAGTCGCTCTTCGAGCTCAGCGCGCCAATCGATCTCAGCTACTGCTCGCGCATCGAGCATCACCACGCTAGGCGTCGCTCTTGGCTGCCGCTCTCGCCGCCACCAACGCATCCATTGCCAAGCGAGAATGATCGCCAGCAGAGCCACCAGAATGACGATCATCCATTGCACCACCTTGAGTGTGGTCTGTTCGAAAGCACCCGATCCGAAAAGCCACTCGAGAGCACGGTAGAGCGTGCCATTGAGCAGGTCGCCGAGATAATCAGTGACTTTGGGCCGCGGCGTCTGGGTGGCGACGCCGCCTTCTGCCATCAGCTCTTCAAGCAGCTCTCGATCGGCGACTGGCGCTTCGTTGACGGGCGTTGCGACCACCGGCGTTGCGGCCAGCGATACCGCCTTCTCTTCGGCATGAAGCGTTGGCAGGGTGAGGGGAAGAAGCAGGCAGCCCAGGTAGAGAAGCAGAATCCAGCAGTGAGCCGGCCGATCTTGGCGCCCGCCTGGACCGCGACAACGATCCGCGCGCTCGGTGCCAGCCACGGAGCTCGTTTTCACGGCGTCGACGGGGCCAGCAGTGAGTCAGGCGTCGCGTCCGGCCGCGCGGCGGGAGTGCCGGTGAGCTCGTGAATGGCCGCGCGCAGATCGGTGGCCTCGCGGCGCCGACGCAATTCGAAGTAGAGCATCGAGAAGCCGAAGGCCCAATAGAACCAGCTGATGGCAGTCGCTAGAGCGCCGAAGAATTGAGAGCCGATCTGGATCCACATCGGCCCCATGGCCGCTGCGAATGGATCGTTGACGCCACCGGCAGCGTCGCGCAGGACGTAATATTGCTGGGCGATGGCGAATGGGCCCTGCACGATCAGGCCGACTCCCCATTGCACGCCCCAACCGATGAAGACCATGGCCGCGACGCGCAGAAAAGGGCTATCGATCGGTCGGCCAGTGGGGCTCCACCAGACCAGGGAGGCACTGCGTTTGAGCGCATCGAGACCGTAACGCTGCTCGGCGACCATGACGTTCAAGGTCAACGCCAAGAGTGGGCTGACAATCAACGCCGGCACCACGCAGAGCATCAGACTCAAGAGGCCAGCGGCGGCCCATAGGATCAGCGTTCCCAGGGCTTTGGGTCGCAGCATCAAACGCCAGGCCTGACCCATCTCTATCGGACTGCCGTCGAAGGTCGCCATGGCGGCAATACCGAGCGCCGAATAAGTCAGCCCGAATGCCAGCGAGGCGATAAAGAGGGAGAGCACGAAGCCACCAACAAATAAAAGGGCGGAAGGATCGGCGGCGATGAGCGTTGACATCATGCGGTGTTGCATGAAGATCATGGCGACGCTGGCGATCACCACGGGCGCCGCGGTGATCGGGAAAGCCGCCCAAAAATGCGGACGCGCTCGCGGCACGACGCGGTCGATGAGCAGGCGGAAGGGTGTCGGTTCGAGGGCGTCCATTCCTGGCGGCTTGAGATCAGCGGTTTATGCGGTCCGGCAGCTCAGCCTTCTGCGGCTTCTGCCTCAGCCGCTTCACGCTCCAGCTGCTCGTCTGGCACATTGGGATGCTCGACGAGCAGCGCTTGCACGGTTTCGACATCCTTCTCAGCGACCATGAAGCGGACCTCCCCGCGCGGCCGATGCAAAGCCGGGCCGAGCAGATCGGAAGGAAAGAGATTCATCATCGACTCGCCGTCGGTGACGTATACGATATCCGCGCTTTTGAGCACCGATTTGATCACTGGAATCAGGTCGGCCTCGGAGGTCGCGAAGATGGTGGTCAAATGAGGATCGGGATGGGACGTGTCGGCTTCTTTCTGATCGAACATCGCAAGCTCCTGATGGGTCGTAGATGAGCCCGAGATCAGGCCTGGCCATAAAGGCGGGGCAAGGCCGCGAAAATCTCTTCGGGCGAGAGCCCCAGCAATTCGCTGCGCTTCTGCAAGACCTCAAGATCGACAGGATAAATCCGGGGCTCGAACGCCAGATCTAATCCCATGATGTCACGGCTCTCGAGACGTTGCCGCAGCCACCGGCTGAAATCTTCTGCTGGCGCCAAGCCACGCGCCTCGCGTCGTAAGCGGTCCCGGGCCTGCACCGCGAGTGAGGACATCACCGGATCGCGGGCACCCAAAAAGCCATCCCAGGCGTCGGGTCGACCATCGCGCATGGGCACCAGTCGCTGCTGGGCTTCGGCAAAGCTAACGCCGGCAAAATAGAGCTCCGAAACCGCCACGAAGCGGTCGAAATCATCCATCGCCAGATAGGCGGCCTCGAGCAGATATTCGAGCTGGTCGGCCTCCTGGCTGATCAGCAGCGCATATTCCCGCTCATCGCCGTGGCGGCCTTCGAAGATCGAGGCGAGCCTTTCGACCGCGAGCAGATTCCATGCGATGCCGGTCGAGAACATCGGATCGTAAAAAGCATAAGCCGAAGGCAGCAGGAAGAAACGCCGGCCTGCCGCATTACCGAAACGATGTTGCAGGCGTTTGCGATAGCCGACCACGCCGTCGACCGGCTTGGCGTCGCGAAATGCCTCATCGAGGCTCGGATAGGCGGCGAGCAGCCGACGCAGCGCGCGCTCCGGTCGCACTTCGAGCTGCTCGGCAGCGATCGGCAGGCGATCATTGCGCAGCACCAGGCCGATGCTTGCCGGACCATGGTCGAAGCGCAGCACATAGAGCCAGCCGATATCGAGTAGGTGGTGAACGGCGGCGCGTTCTTCCGGGTAGGGCACTTCTCCGTGATGCGCTGACGTCGCGCAGGTGGCGTACGCCATCCATATGGCAAAAGAGCAATGAGGTATCCAGCGGCACGCGGTCGTGGCGCGCCGGCAGGTCGAGGGCGCGCGCCAGCACGCTCTGACCGCCGCCCGCGTCGATCACGTAGCGGGCCTCGAGAAAATCGATGCCGTCGGGGCCGCGTACTTGAACGCGCGCTCGATCCTCGGCGATCTCGACATGCTCGACCGTGGTCTCCTGCTCGAGCTGCACGCCTTCGGCGACGGCGCGCTGGACCAGATGATGGTCGATGTCGGCGCGTAGCCAATGGCAGTCGGCGAGCCGATCTTCAGGACTGGCCGCGACCATCAAACGCGAGTCATTTTTGACGCTGTTGGTATAAGGCTCACCGTTTCGATGGTCAAAGAACGTAAAGCCGCGTTTCAGGCCTCGGCGCAGGTTGGGAAAGCCATCGAGCCAGCGGCCGTAGGTGGCGAGCTGACGTAAATCCTCCAGACGGTAGCGCGCGGCGAGGCGCTCCAAAGAGAGGTTGCCCAGTGGCGTCGTCGATTCGCCGAGAGCAAAGCGCGGATGGCGGCTTTTCTCGATCAGCACGACCTTCTTTTTCAAGCGCCTGAGCACCCGCGCCAAGATCGAGCCGGCGAAGCCGGACCCGATGATGATGGCGAAGGGAAGATCGTGACGAGGCCGGCTCATGCAATGGCTCCTCGGAGTGGCTCGAGCTGCGCCCGGCGAAGATCCTGGACGCGCTTTTTTTGAGCCTCGGTGGTGGCCAGAGATTCGAGGTCCCAGGTATCGAGTCTGACTTTTTTTGAGCTTAGCGCGCGTCCGCGCTCAAAGGCGGCTTCGATTTCTTCGAGATTCGGCGCTCGCCACTCGGCGGATTGCTCAAGGCGCGACATCTCGCCGTCAGCGCCGCGTAGCGGAATTAGGCTGATCAGCCGAGCTCCTGATTCAAGCGCCGCTTCGACGCTGCGCTCGAGCCAGTGCAGAGCTTCATGCTGAGCGATGAAAGGCACGCCGATCAGGATGAAGGCGCGCAGATCAGCGCCCATCGATTGCAACCTCGAGGCAGCGGCGCGCAGGTCACGCTCGGTGACGCGTTTATTCAGCTTCGCCAAGGCTTTGGCATGCACGGTCTCGAAACCGACCGCGACTTCGAGCTTCGAGCCGCGATCTTGAAGTTGCCGCGCGAAGCGGGCGCAGCGCTCGCCGATCAGCTTGGCGTGGCATTCCACGACCACTCGTCGAGCGCCAGCGACGAGCTCCAGGATCTCGGCGTCGTCCGCAGGCGGCACGGCCCTGGCATCGAAGAAATTGGCGGCATTGTAGAGCTTGAGAGTGTCGAATGATTCGGCGGTGCTCGAGCCTTTGGAGGCTTCCGCGAGCGCAGCGCGGATCTGCGTCGGAATCGCCCCGATGGGTGTGTCGACATCTGTTGTATAGCGCCAGAGGTCGCAAAAAATACACGTGAACGGACATTCGCGACCGGCCAGAAAAAGTGTCAGGCAGCTCTCGATATGACCTTCAGGCGCCCGCTCTTCTTCTTCTTGCACAGCGATCGGCCGCCATACATCGAGCGTTGGCTTAGCGGGCCTTTGGGCGCGCAAGCGCCGGTCCAAGGCGTTCACGTCAACTGGCGTAAAGGCTCAGAAAGTGCCGACGATAGAGGTGACGCGGCACGTCGAACCGGGCGCTGAGCGCGCTCGGTACGGCGCCGTGTTGGAAGCGTCTCTTGGGGAAGATGGGCATATCAATGCCGAGCAGGCGCTTCATGCCGCGGCGCACGACTTCACCTTTGAGCGCGTAGAGGCGCTCGTGGTCGCCTGCGCTCAGCTGGTGGAAAGGAATGGCCTCGGCCACCCACAACAACGAGGGTCGGGTAAAAGGCGAGAAGCCCGAGAATCCGCAGCGTCTAACGGGCGCCCAAGTGCGTACACAGCCGCGTGAATAGCCGCCGCTATAGGTTTGGGAATGTTTGACCGCGTCAATGCCCCAGCCTTCTTGGTAGAGCATCGAGTTATTGACCACACTGCGGATGGTCAGCTCCGGATTCTCCTCGATCGGATAATCCTTCAAATTCTCATCGCCGCCATCGCCATCGACCACCAGCCGCCAGTCCGGGTAGCGTTGGCGGATCCCGTCGAGCAACGCCATCGCGACGGCCGCGCATTCGACATCGAGCGGTTTGTAATCTTCGATCAGCTCGACCGCGGCCAGCGGGTCGAGCGCCGACGCCGGGACGTTGATCGCTTCGCCGAGAAATTCGAGATCGGTGCGGCGCAGGAAGTCGCGAGCTTGTTCTTGATCTTTGCCACCGCCGTCGACCGCCAGAGTGAAGGCCTTCAGTCGTGCCGCGCTTTGTCCTTTCACCAGCAGCTGATGATGCAACGCTAGCAAGACGGCGCCGGAATCGATGCCGCCGGAGAATAGGACACCGATCGGCTCGTGCTTCGTCTGGCCGTCGAGCCAGAGCGAGACTTCTTCGAGCAGAGCGCCGACGTAGCGTTCGCCGATGATGTCGAGATCCGCCGGTAGAGTCGCAGCGGGCGGATCAAAGAAGC
Organism: Epizoanthus stellaris; assembly: GCA_025403545.1. NCBI lineage: Eukaryota > Metazoa > Cnidaria > Anthozoa > Zoantharia > Epizoanthidae > Epizoanthus > Epizoanthus stellaris. The sequence goes on from JAOBYG010211081.1 coordinate 7,258, forward strand.
GCTGGTGTACCGGATTCGGATCCGGGCAGCCGATGAGGCGCAGCGTCGTGATGTGGTGTGCCGGCACCATGCGGGTATAAGAAGGATGGAATTGGTCGCTATAGCCGAGCTTCTCGAGGTAGGCACCGATTTCATCGATGCGTTCGGCGACCACCAGCATCGGCCCGTCTTTTTCCTTGGCCAAAAAAAAGCGCAGCGGCCGATCGAGGCTGCGCGCCATACGCACCATCTCGCCATCGCGGGCGGTGATGGCGAAAGAGCCCGCGAGCTCATGCACGGCCTGAGCGTCATCGGCGAGCACGCGCCGGGTGGCTTCTTCTGAGTCTGCATTCAGCAGCAGTTGACTGGCCGGATCGACCAGGTCGATAAGCTTCGAGATATAGACAGGTTTGGACGCTGTTGCGTGCGGCGCTTTGGCCTGCGGCGTCTGGGAGTGCGGCGTCTGGGAGTGCGGCGGCATCTGTTCTCCTTATTCGAGCAGCTTCTTTTGAGGGCACAGTATAGCCATCCGAAATGGCGATTTGAGTGGCGGGATTTTGGCCGACCTGACGTAGGCCTCATCGAAAGGGTAATCCATCCGCTGAGGGTGGAGCGCCGGTAAAAGGAGACGTTCTGATGTCAGGAGATCTGCAACAACTAGTGAGCGACGTTCCGCATCTGCGTGGTGTCTTCGTGACCGTGATGCCGGATTGTCTGCTCTTCGACTCCTGGGTCCGAGAGGATAGTGAGTGGAGCGCCGATCAGGTGGCTTCCTATTTCGGCGACATGATCCGCGCCAATCGCGAAGGATTGAAGGCGCTCGATGCCTGGTCGGCCGATATCCAGCTGACCGTGGAAGCTCCTGAATTTCTCATTGTCTTGAAGGAGCTGGCTCACGACTTCGTCTGCACTTGCGTCTTCGAGCGCGATGTCGCCCTCGGCATGGTGCGACTTCATACGCGTCGCCTGCACGAGCGGATCGAAGCGACGTTGCCGAAGTTCGCCGTCGAAGAGCGGCCACGAGGTGTGCGGGTGACTGAATTCCTGCACCGCTATGCTCCGGATCCCCATGCTGTGATGTTGCGCGTGGCCTTGCGCACGGGCATCGACCGTTCCCTACTTCTTAAACCCCACGACCTCTCGCCGGCACAGGTGGAGCAAGTCGAAGCCGCTGCCTGCGGCATTTTGGGTCTCGCGGAACTCAACGTTTGACCGGCCTCGGCGCCGCAGGAGTCATGAAATGGACCGTCTAACCGATATGAGCCGTGAGCTCAAAGAGCAGGATCTGACCTTCCTCGGACCCGCTCAATACGTCTACCACTGCCATCATTTCAACCTCTTCCATGATCAAACTGTCGACGATGCTCTGGGCGAGGATGAAGGCTTTCGCGTCAGAGAGCGGGCCGCCTATGGCTCTGCTCGTCAGCTGCTGGCCGGTGCTTTCGAGGCCGATGGCGCTTCGACACCGGCCGAGCGATTGGAGCTTTCAAGCGCTGTTTTCCGCTTCATGGGCCACGGCCGGCTCGAAATCATGGCCGATGCCCAGGGCGGTCACGCTCGCGGCGAGCATCTTCATTACAGCCTGTCGTGGCGGGAGAAATACGGCTCGAGAGTGCGGCGCCGTCATGCTATCGACGCTTTCGCCTCGGGCTATTCCGCGGCCGCCGTCGAGCTCGCCTTCGAGCTGCCGCCAGGCCATCTGCTCAGTCGCGAAGAAGAATGCTACGCCTGTATGGATCCAGCCTGCCGTTTCATCCTGGAGAGAACACATCAGCCGGTCTTGGCGCCGAACCCGATCGAGCGCTCGGCCATCGAGGGCCAGTTGGCTGCTTTGACCCACGGCATCGAAGAGGCACAGGTTGCGACGATCGCCCGCGGCTTGAAGGATTTCGTGCGCGGCGTCGAAGCGGATCAGCGCGGTTTGATGCCGGGTTTCGGCGTCTACATCACCCGTCATCTGACGAGCTATTACAACCAGACGGCTTACGACACGATCCACCGGGTGGAGAAAGAACGGCCGAATGCGGCTGAGGTCGTCGAAGAGCTTTTCGGCGAATCCGGACACGTCTGCGTCTTCTATACGCTCGGCAACATCATCCTGTCGCCGGAATGGGAAGCGCTCGTCGCAGCACCGAGCGGCGATGTCATGGAGACTGTGCTCTGGTGTCTGGCCGCCTGCCGCGGCCTTGGCTTCGGCCATTGGACCCTGAGCGAGCTCGAGCCGGGCAAGCGGCTCGTCTTGCAGGCGTCTTCGACTTATGAAGCGCCTTTTTATCTCGAGCGTTATGGACGTTCGCAGAAGGCGCGATCTTATTTTCTCGCCGGCGCTGCGCTCGCCATCACCCGCCTGGCCCATAGCGTCGATCTGGCGTCGAAGCCGCAGCTGACCCCCGAGCTCTACCAGAGCCTATTCAAGCAGGACGTGCCCTGGCGCGCAGAGATCAGCCGCTGCCTGACGCGCGGCGACGATCTTTGCGAAGTGGTGGTCACAGCCTCCTGACGGAGATCTCAAATGCCAGCAGCAGCCAGCGACCAGACACACCTCGGTGATCTTCAGCCCGATGCCTCGTGCACCAATCGGTCGAATTGGTGCACGTCGGTATCGAGCGCCCCATCGGCGGAGGCTGGCGTCGAGGCAGTCGAACGCTCATTGAGCACCGGCGGCTGGTCCCTGCAATGTCGACACCCACGTTTGCGAGTGTTCAGAAAAGAATGCGGCCACGAGATCGCCTGGGTATTGCCCAGCGGTCGAGTGCAAATCCGTGTTCCGTTGCTCGTCGAGTCGGCGGCGCGTGAGCGCTCGGCTGTCGCCGTCTACCGCGAGCTGCGAGAAGCCCTTGCTGGGTGAGCCATGTCACGTGTGCTCTATCCGCGGGAAAAAGTCGCCTCGGCGGCGCCGGTGGCTTTCTTCCATAGAATGCCGACCAGATCGGAAGAATGGACTATGGGCCTGCCGCTTGAAAGCCTCGAAGGTAAGTACGAGATCGTCGCCAAGATCCGCGAGGGCGGCATGGGGACGATTTATAAAGTCCGTCATCGTCTGCTTGATGAAATGCGGGTGGTCAAGATTCTCCATCCGCAACATGAGCATGACGAGGAGCTCAAGGAACGCTTCTTACGCGAAGCGCGCTCGGCGATCCGCCTGCGCCATCCGCATGTGGTGCAGATTTTCGACTTCAGCCTCGACCCGTCGGGCACCGGTCTGCTGGTCATGGAGCATATTGCCGGAGCCGATTGGCGCCGGTTGATTCGCGCCGGCCGGCGGCCCACGCTGGCGCTCGGCCTCGAGATGGCGCGTCAGGCCCTACTGGCGCTGGGCTATTTGCATCGCGGTGGCTTCGTGCACCGCGACGTCTCGCCGGATAATTTGATGCTGACGCTGGACCACGATCGGCGGCCTTTGGTGAAGCTGATCGACCTCGGGATCGCGAAGAGCTCGAGCGCCAAACAGCTGACAGCGACCGGCTCCTTTCTGGGCAAATTTCGCTATTCCTCGCCCGAGCATTTCGGCTCGGCGGGTAGCGGCGGCACCGGACCGCGCTCTGATCTCTATACTTTCGGCTTGGTGCTCTACGAGCTTTTGACCGGTAGCTATGCGATGGCGGGCGACGAGACCTCGCAGCTGATCTCAGCGCACCTTTTCAGGCCGCCACGGCCATTCGAAGAGACCGATCCGGGTGGCCTCGTGGCACCCGAAGTGCGGGCCATGTTGTTGCGGGCGCTGGCCAAGAAGCCTGAAGATCGTTATGCCAGCGCCGCGGCATGGGTCGCCGAGATCGAGGCCCTGCAAAGTCACTATCCGCTCGCGGAACGCTCGCTGGGCGAGACTCGCAGCTGGCTTCGAGAAGCCTCTGAGGATTCTGAAGCGACCTGGAATCCGGGCTCGACGCAAAGCAAGCTCAATCGAAATTTTGGCCTTGAAGCGACACCGCCGCCTGCTCTTGAAGACGATACCCGGACGATTCTCGATGCGGATTCGACTGCCGATGAAGCGGCAGGTCCGGTCGCCTCACAGATTGCCAGCTCGACCGGCGAGACCGCCACGGCGGCGGTCGATTTGAGCGGTCTTGAAGCCGCGGGCGACTTCGAGAGGCTCTTCGAGACCGGTGTGAAATCGGTTCTATTGCGCGACTATGACCGCGCCCTCACGATCTTCGAAGCGGCCCAGCGTCTTCGTCCCGACGATTCGCGGGTGACTTACAACCTCGACCGCCTCCGTCATCGCGGCGACTGAGCCGTCATTTGGCCGGGGCGGGAGCTTTGACAGCACCTTCGGGGGCTTTGAAAGCGTCGGCGTCCGGCTCGATGAAACGGGGCTGAGTGATCGTGACTTCACCGATCTGGTCGCCGAGGATGCCTTGCTTTTCATCCCAATTGTGGAAAGTCCACTCGGTGGCGATTTGCACACCGTCAACGTCTTGGTAGCCGCCATAGACGATAGCGTGGGGCTCTTTGCCGGCCTCTTCCGCGTTCTTGCCGAAGGTCACGATATAGGCCATGGCCTCGAGGCGGTGACTTTGCGGGTGAGTGTAGAGGATGTACCAATCCTCCGGGCTATCGCCAACATTCTCGCCGAAAGTCAGTCGGCTGGCCGGCAAGGTGCGACCACCGCGGTAGGGCATGGTGCCGAGATTTTCGATATGAGTTCCCGGATCGTCGAGCTTCATCGGCGCGGCAAGGAAATAGGGCCAGGTGAGAACGTGGAAGCGGGCGCCTTGGAAGGCGGAGTCGGCCGGTGCTTTCCAGGCGTCTTGGCCGTCGAAGACCAGAACGGTGCCGTCTGAGAGGTCGAAGCGAGTCTTGCCGACTGGCGTATCGGTGAGCATCTTGCCTTTGAGCATCTGCTGGCCACCGAATTCGACGGTGATATAGGCCTCGAGCGCGCTTTTGCTCTGCCACACTTCACCGCCGTGGGCCGCTTCGACACGGTGAGGCAGGCAATCAGCGGCGAGCGAGCCGGCACCGAGCAGGCCGAGCAGCGAGAGGGCCAGTAGCGAGAGGGTGAGCTGATTTGATGGCAGTCGTGGCATAGATATATTCCTTTATTTGAGAGCGAGATCTGATTGTCGAGGGTACGAATAAGGATTCATCTGGTTGGGCTAAAAGACGCTACGTGGCTGAATAGATAGAGGATGTCTTTCCCGGGTCGGCCAGCTCGCTGGCTGGCTCGAATTCTTCGGGCAAGCTCGCGGAGTCGATGATTTGGCCAGCTGGCGCTCGAGACAAAAGAGTCTCGAGCGTGCTTTTGAGCTGCTCGATATTGCCAGGCCAGTCGTAGCGCATCAGTCGCCGCATCGCCTCGATCGTCAGGCCGCGAACGGGCGGCCCGGGCTTGCTCTTTATCGTGGCGAGAAAATGACGAATGAGGCGCGGGATTTCGTCGCGTCGCTGACGTAGCGGCTCGAGAGCGATCACCTTTTTACGCAAGGCCCGCTCGAGCTCTTGCGGCAGACCGAGCTCTTCGCGGTCTCGGTTGGTGACGATCAGGCGCGGGTTGGCTTCCCTGGCGCCCACGAGCTGCCAAACAGCTTCGTAAAGTGAGGAGTCGAGCTCAGCGATTTCCTCGAGCAGGAGCGTCCCCTTCTCCTCGGCGGCGATCCGAAAGCCCTGAGCCAGGGCAGCGTCGGTGAGCTCGGCGCAGCCGGTGATCACCAGCGGCCCGGGACGACTATCGGCGGCGTGGATCCAGCGGGCGAGATGCTTTTTGCCGCTGCCTTTTTCGCCGGTGATCAACAAAGGTAGCGGCTGCTCGATCGCGTCGGCGACCTCGATCCCGACCAGCCGACTCGCCGGTCCTGGCCCGTGGATCCAATGCACGGCTTCGGGGCTCAAGGTGGTGGTAGATGACGCCTCCACGACTTCGAGAGCAGCGCTCTCGCGATCGAGCAGGCGAGCGAGGATGCGGGTGAAAGCAGCGCTGGTATCGACATCCCAGAGCAGCAGGGCGGCAGGGTGCGGTCGAGCCAGCAGCACGGCGGCACTGAGGCGCGGCGGTCCTGAGTTGTGCAGCACGACGGCGCGTTGTGAGCCGGCGAGAGCTTCGGCGCGTTGGCATAGCTCCTCAAGGTCGAGCAGGCCATGGAAATCGACGCCGCAGGAGGCCGTCACTCGGCAGGCTTGTCGGGCGCGCCACATCAGCCAGCAGGCGCCGCCAGCGCCGGCCTCAGCGGCAGCGTGCTCCAGCGCCCTCTGGCCGCCCAAGGTCTCGGAATCATCGAGGAAATTCAGCAGACGATCGGTCGCCTCGAGCTCAGCATCGCCAACCTCGCGGCTGTCGAGCTCGAGGTCGCCAATTTCTAGCAGTCGGCGTTTCGCATCGCCGGTCGCGGCGAGGCGAACATCGTCGGCTTCGATCGCTTCCAGCTTCAGACGGACAGGGCCGACGAAGAGCTCGTCGCCGACTTCCAAAGTCGCATGCTTCCTCGCCAGGCCGTTGACCCGCGTGCCGTTCTTGCTGCCGAGATCCTCGAGCGTGACCTGATCGCCGACCCGTAGGAGCAAGTGATGGCGTGAGACGCCATGCGAAGACACGACGATGTCGTTATCGGCGATGCTTCCCAGGCGGTGGACGCCAGGCGCCAACTCCGCGAGAAAAGGAGGGCCGCTTTCCCCCAGCCGACCGCGTAGTCGGAGATAGCGCAACTTCGAGATCATGCTGCGTATTCTAATCGGCCCCCGTGGTCTCATGTGGCCTCTTCGCGGCGGGCCTGAGCACGGCTAAGATAAACACCGCACGAGCACACTCGCCGCTGAGGCACTCGCCGTTAAGCACTCGCCGCTAAGGCACTCGCGCGTAATGGCGCGCGCTTTCTGAAGATCTCAGCTGAGATCTCGATGGAGACAAAAAAGAATGCCGGTAGATACCAAGACTTTCCTGCGCGCTACGGCCATCTGGATGATGACGGTGGCGGTCGGCTTCACGATGATTTTCTTTGGCATGAGCTATGCCTCCCAGCGCATGCCGGTTGATCTGCTGGCGCCGACGAGCGCCTTGGATGCCGCCTCAAGCCAAGAGGGTGGCGCCTCAATCGGCGAGCCGTCGCAATGGCCAGCACCCGACTTCAAGCTCGCGACGCTCGAAGGCTCGAAGCTCGGGCCGAGGGACTTCGCTGGTGATGTGGTAATCGTGGAGCTCTGGGCTTCGTGGTGCGGCCCATGTCGAGTGCAAGCGCGCTTCCTCGAAGAGCTGCATAAGCAATATGACGGCAAAGGCGTCCGGTTCTTAGCGGTGAATTCGGGAGAAAACGAAACGACCGTACGCGCCTTCGTACAAAAGAATCCCTTCCCCTATCCCGTGCTCTTGGATCCGCGCGAGAGCGTGCGGTCGCGCTATCGCTCGACTGGATTGCCGACCCTCATGATCATCGATCGCAGTGGCAAGGTCAGCCTGCTGAAGGTGGGTGTGCTCGGCGTCCCAGCTCTGAGCGCGGAGATTGAGCGGGCTCTAGGCGTCGGCGTTTCGGTCTGAGCCCGCCGCGACGAGAAGCCGTGGCAGATGCGGCGCGATGCGGGTGACGATCTCGTAGTGAATCGTGCCGGCAAGAGACGCTAATTGCTCGGCCGTGATTTCCTCCTCGCCATCGCGACCGAGTAGGACGACCTCGTCTTCGACCTCGACATCGGGAATGTCTGTCACGTCGATCATGGTCAGATTCATACAGATACGACCACGCACCGGCGCTCGGCGGCCGCGCACCAAAACGTGGGCGGCGTTGGAGAGTGCTCGGTCGTAGCCGTCGGCATAGCCGATCGGCAGGATGGCGAGACGGGTATCTCGAGTCGCCTGCCAGGTGCGTCCGTAGCCGACATAGGCGTCGCGAGGGATTTCTTTCACCTGGCTGATGCGCGCTTTCCAGCTCAGCACCGGCCGCGGGCCGTCGCCGGAGCCGTTCTGATGCTCGAAGCTCAGGCGCGTTTGCTTCGACGACCAGAATCCGTATTGGCTGATGCCGACTCGCACCATATCGAAATGGGTCTGCGCAAAGAGCAGCGCCGCCGCCGAGCACGCGCTATGCCGGCAGCGCGGAGTGTGACCACGATCCTTCAGATCTTCAAGCACTTTTTCGAATCGGGCCAGCTGGCGGCGGGCATAGGAATGGTCCGTCGTATCTTCGATATCGGCAAAATGCGAATACACGCCTTCGAGGTCGAGCTCGGAATGCGCTTCGAGGTATTCGAGCAAGCTGCCAAGTGCCAGGCCATCGAGGCCCTGGCGGTGGGTGCCGGTTTCGATCTTGAGATGAACCCGCGGCCGGCGTCCGGTCGCGCGCGAGATCGCCACCAGCCGGCGAGCCGATTCGGCGTCGAAGAGAACGAGTCGGAAGTCCTCGGCCACGGCCTCCTCAAGACGCAACCGCGGCACATGGCCCATGATCAGGATTTCTCTCGCGCCCAGACGTCGCAGCGCCAGAGCCTCATCCAAGGTGTGCACACAGAAAGAATCAGCGTCGTTTTCCAAGGCCAGGCGCGCGATCTCATCGAGACCATGGCCATAGGCATTCGATTTGACGACGGCTGAAAGCTCGACGTCCGGGCCGATAACCTGGCGCAAGAAGCGAAGGTTGTGGCGGTAGGCAGCGGCATCGATCTCGAGCCAGCTATTCAAGCGTCGAGTATCGAGCGCGGCGTCGGCTTGGTCAGAGGGCGCTCGATGCGGCGCCAGATGGGGTCGTGGGGCCATCGTCGTCATGGCTAGATCGTAGCCCAGTCCGGGGCGCCGGAGATGGCGAGCAGAAGGCAAGACCAGGGCAGAACCCAGTGTCCTGTTTGATTAATTCGTTCCAGATATTTCGAGGCTTTCGTGGCGCTACCGAGGCGCGCCGACGCAGGAATAGTGGGGCTCTTTCGAGGAGGCGGAACGAAGGTAGCGCCGCGAAAGACCGATACTAGCGGTACGAATTAATCAAACGGGACACTACTTGCTCAGGCGGCTTTGACGTGGCCACGCAGACGTTGGTAACCCGCGATATCGAGTCGACGACGCTGACTGAGATCTTCTTCGATATCCGCCCGCCAGCCGCCCTGTGCCGCATCCGGGCCGGCCTTGATGCCGAGCAGCTCGGAGCCGAAGCCTGAGCCATAGGAGAAGGCGATCAGGTTGCAGCCTTCGGTGGCACCGGCGAGTGCTTCGGCGATTGAGATCCATAGGCTGGCGGTATAGGCATTGCCGACTCTTTGATTCCAAGCCATCGACGGCGCGATCTTTTGTTTGAAGTATTGATCAGCCCAATCGCTCTCACAACCGAGCTGCTCGCCCAAGTGGCGAACGGCCTTCTGGACCATCTTGGGAAAGGGCACATGGAAGCAGGCCGCGTCGAGGTCTTCGAGCGCTGCTGGCGCCGAGCGATCGCCGGCCCACTGCTGGATGCAGGCGTGCGTCGCGCGTTTGTAGCAATCGAGGCTGAATTTACCGTCGACGCGGGGAAAGTCTTCGCCCACGGGCCGCCAGAAATCGAAAGCTGGCTCGGAGAAGACCGCGGTTTGCAGATCGACTTCCGCGACGTCGGGGCCTTCGACGATGAATGCCACCGCACCCGCACCTTGGGTCGGCTCGCCCGGATCTTCTGGTGCGTAAAGCGCCACGTCGGCGGCGATGACCAGAGCGGCCTGGCCCCGCGCGGCGCCGGAGCACCGCCATTCGATGGCCTGACGCAGCGCCAAGGTGCCGCCGTAGCAGGCATGCTTCACCTCATAGCTGCGCACGGCACCGCGAATGCCGAGCTCCTCGGCGACCCACGCCGAGAGCGGACGGCTCATATCCACGGCCGACTCGGTGCCGACGGCGATCAGGCCGATGCGCGAGATGTCGCCTTGCCAGCGCTCGAGGGCGCGGCGGGCGGCACGGCAGGCCAGGTCGACGACGCCCTCTTCGGCGCTGCATAAGGCCATTTGATGGCAGCCGAGGCCGAAGCGGTATTTCGCCGGGTCTTCGCCGCGCAGAGCCGCGAGGTCATCGAGCTCGAGGTAGAGAGAAGGCAGAGCCAGGCCGAGGCTGGCGATGCCGGTGCGGTCTTGACGGGTGCGGTCTTGGCGGGTCTGGTCTTTATGTTGCTGGGCGTGGGTCATGATCGGGGCCTCCTGATCATGAGCCTAGAGTCATCCCTGCGCCGAAGGTGCCGATCCGTGACTTCGTTGCGAAAGCATGACGAATTAAAACCCTGCCCTGACAAGTCGTGAAGCTGGAAAGACGAAGGGTGACGCCGCCTGACAATGCTCGAGGCTCAAGATTCGCGAGCCAGCGCGGCGTGTAGCTTCTCGAGCAGCAACGCAGGTTGCTCGAGCGACTGCGTTCGCCATTCAACGCCGAGGCCGTCGTCGCCCGCTCTCGGGATGATGTGGAAATGAACATGGAAGACCGCCTGATGGGCTACTGCGCCGTTATTCTGCAGCACGTTATAAGCCGTCGCACCGGTCGCTTCGAGAACGGCGCGGCAAAGTCGCGGCAGAACTCTGCCGAGCGCCGCTGCCGCGGCGTCTGAAAGCTCGTGGAGATGAGCTCGGCGCTCTTTGGGAATCACCAGGGTATGACCGGCCGCCAGCGGGTTGATGTCGAGAAAGGCGAGCACGTGCCCGTCTTCATAAACACGATGGCAGGGGATCTCGCCGTCGAGGATTTTGTCGAAGATAGTTGTGCTCATGGGCCGATTTTAATCCGTATATGACCGATTCCCCGGCCAGGGTTTGATACATTCCTCGGGCCCAGCGGTGGGCGACGGGCCGACCTCCCCCGCCAACAGAACTTGCTCGAGAAAAAAAGCTCCCGTGTCCTCGCCGTTTCCTCCCGGCCTCGAACAGGCTGGATCATCCCTTGGCCTCGAAGCGGAGGCCAATCGTCGGCTAGAGGTGCATCTACGCAAAGTGCGTGGAGCCCTGGCAAGCGTCGGCGAGGCGGTATTGGTATTCAATCCGGAGGGTCGACTCGACGAATTGAACCCGGCCGCTGAAGAACTGATCGGCTGGAGCTTCGAGAATGCGCGCGGCCGGCAGCTCGACGAGTTGCTGACGCTACTCGACGACGAAGACTTCGAGATCGAGCTCGCCGATTGCCTGCGCCGCGGCGAGACGCTGCCGCTTGACGATGGCACACGTCTGGTTCGAGGTGATGGCGAGCGGCTGGTCGTCGAAGGTGGGGCGCGGCCGATTTATGGCGATACCGGGCTGCCAGGTGACACACCAGGAGTGAACGTGCTCGGCGCCGTGCTCGTTCTGCGCGACGTCAGCGACCGCGAGCGATTGGCTCAGAGGCTTTCCCGCGTGGCCCGCTATGACGCTCTCACCGGCCTGCTGAATCGCCGCGCTTTCGAGCAGCATGTCGATGAATCGTTCGAACGCGCGCGCCAAGACGGATCCTGGCTGCCGGCCGAGGATGGATCGCCGCGTGGCGACGTGCTTTGCCATATGGACCTCGATCAATTCCAGGTCGTGAACGATACCTGTGGCCATGCGGCGGGCGATATGTTGGTGCAGTGGATCGCCAGCTTGATCCGCGAACGCTTACGTGATGCGGATGTGTTGTCGCGGCTCGGCGGTGATGAATTCGGCCTGCTGATCCACGATACGCCGCTCTCCGTCGCCGAGCATGTGGCCGAAGAAGTGCATCAGGCGCTGCGCAACTTCCGCTTCGTATGGCAGGACAAGAGCTTCAGCGTCGGCATGTCGATCGGCATGGTGGCGGTCAGTGGCGACTTCGCCGACCTGAACGATCTGACCGGGGCGGCGGATCGTGCCTGTTTTCTGGCCAAACAGCTGGGCCGTGGCCGCACCCAGCTCTATCGCAAGGATGCGGTAGAGGTGCGGCGGCATCAGGGGCAGATGAATTGGGTCGTCAAGCTGCAGCAGGCGCTGGATCAGGACCTCTTCGAGCTCGAATGGCAGCGCATCGTGCCGATCAAATCGCTGGTCGCGGACAGCTCGCTCTATTTTGAAGTGCTGCTGCGCTTTCGCGATCGCGACGGTACCCGCCATGCGCCCGGTGAGTTTTTGCCCGCGGCCGAGCGCTTCGGGCTGATGCCAGCGATCGATTGTTGGGTCATCCGCCGGGTCATGAGCATGCTGGTGGCGCAGCCCCAATCATTTCTCGACGTGCTCGATTGCTGCACGGTCAACCTCTCGGGCGCTTCGGTGGGTGAGCGCGAGGTGGCGAAATGCATCGCCGATGAGCTCGAGCGCACAGGGCTTCCGGGCCAGAAGGTGTGCTTCGAGATCACCGAAACGGCAGCAGTGGCGAATCTCCGTCGCGCTGCTGAGATGATCGAGCAGGTCCGGCGTATGCGCTGTCGCTGGGCGCTCGATGATTTCGGCTCCGGTATGTCGTCTTTTCGCTATCTGCACGAGCTGCCGGTCGATTTCGTCAAGATCGACGGCAATATCGTCAGCGAGCTCTTGCATTCGAGACTGTCTCGCGCTGTCGTCGAATCGATTCATAAGGTCACTCACGTCATCGACGCCCGCACCATCGCTGAGCATGTCGAGAGCGTGGCGCTATTGCAGGCCCTACAGGAATTGGATATCGACTTCGGTCAGGGTTTCCACCTCGCACGGCCACAGGCGATCAAGCCGCGCGAAAGCGTCGCCGATTACCTGGATCCGGAGTCCACGCCGCCTTCGAGCCTGGAAGACGATCCCCAACCTCTGCCTCGAGTGGCCAAAATATGAACCTGCGCCGCGGCCTCTTCACGATCGGTCTGCTGCTGATTTCAATCGCCGGCGCCGTGGTCCTGTTCATTGCCGATCTCTCACCGCGAGTTGAAAGCGATTTCTTTTTCTCGACCGAAGATCCGCAGATGCAGACTTCTCGGCGCATCGGCGAGCTCTTTCCGGCCGGCGAGCAGATCCTGATCTCGGCGACTGGCGCTAACCTCTTGGATCCGACTTTTCTCGAGCGCTTGCGGGCCTTCTCCGATGAGCTGTCGCAGCTGCCGGGTGTCGGCTCTCTACAAAGCCTGACCCACGGGCCGACGACGCCGGAGTCGGTGCCGCAGAGCCCGCTATGGAGCCGTCTTTTGCTCGGCGAGCAGGCTCAGCGCACGCTGATCGTGCTTTCTCTCGCCAAAGACGCGAAAGGTCCCGCGCTTTCCGATCGTGAGCTGGTGGAAAACGTCGAGCAGGTCGTCAGGCGTCATGATCGAGCTAGCTTTTCGCTCGATGTTTCCGGCGTACCGTGGGTGGTCGAGCAAATCCGCCGCGCCCTGGATCGCGATCTGAAAGTCTTCAGCATCGCTTCGCTGCTCGTCTTCGCCCTGGTGATCACGCTCGTTTACCGTTCATTCTGGGTGGTTCTCGGTACCTTGACAACCTGTCTCGGGGCCTGCGCCTTATCCTTGGCCCTGCTCTGGGCGATCGGCGCGCCGATCGGCCTGCTGACAGCAAATATCATCACCATCGTCTTCGTGCTGACGCTTTCCCATATCGTTTTTCTGACGGCGAATTGGTCGCGCTCGCAGGCTCCGGTTGAAGAGTTGGAAGCCCAGGCAGTGGCCGAGAAAGATCCGGTCGCCGCTGGCGTCAAGCTGACTCTCGGTGCCTCTCTGGGCTGCGCCGTCACGACATTTCTCGGCTTCTCGAGCCTCCTGCTGGCCAGTGCCAAGCCGCTGCGTGAGCTCGGTTTGGCGGGAGCGGTCGGCACGATCGTCGCGCTTTTTTTGGCCTTCGTGCTCTACCCAGGCTTTCTCGGCCTGGCGAAGATCAGATCGCCGGCGGCGCGAAAGATCACCAGTGATCGCTTCGCGGCCTTGCAGGTACCGATCACCGGCCTGCTGATTCTGATCGTCATCGTCGCGGCTTTCGGCCTGCCGCGACTCGAAACAGATCCCCACCTACTCTCCTATTTCGATGCCAAGAGCGAGCTACGGCGTGGGCTCGAACGCATCGATCGTAGCGGTGGCTCGAGCCCGATGCTGATCGTGGTCACGGATGGTGGCGCACCGTTGGTGACGGCCGCCGCCCAGGCCAAGATGCAGAGCCTGCACGAGGCCTTCGAGAGCGATCCCGAAGTCGGCACGGCGCTTTCTTTGCCGATTCTTCTCGCCGAGGCGAAACGGGTGCCCTTGGCCATGTTTTTGGGTCCCGAGCGCCTGGTGGATATCCTCGATAGCGCGCAATTCGATCACGTCGCCCGCAGCTTCATCACCGAAGATCGAAAACACGCGCTCTTTTTTCTCCGCATGCGTGAAGTCGAACGCCAAGAGCCGCGACGTCAGGTGATCGAGCGACAGACAGAGCGCGTACACGAAGCAGGCCTCGAGCTCGAGATGGCCGGCGGTCTCTATGATTTACAAGCCAGCCTGGGTGAGCTCGTCTCGTCGAGTCTGCTGCGTGGTCTAGCTGGGCTGCTGCTGCTATTTGTCTTTGTCGCGGCATGGGCGGCACGCAATCTGCGGATCACCGCGGCCATGATCTTTTGCCTTGCTGCCGTGCCGATTCTGCTCCTCGGCCTATTCGGCCATTTCGCACAGCCGCTCGATCTGATCTCCTCACCAGCCGCGAATGTCGCTATCGCGCTCGGTATCGATTCGATGATCCATCTGGTGATGGCCTACCGCAGATATCGGCGCGAGGGTGCTTCGATGAGCGAGGCTTGGGGCCTGGCGCGCTCGGCCCTATGGCCGGCAGTGCTCGGCGCCGCGGCGATCTTGGCCGCCGGCTTCGGGATTTTCTCGCTCTCGAGCTTTCCGCCGACCCGTCGATTTGGCGTCGCGGTGGCGCTTGGCACGGCGGCGGCCGCGGCTTTGGCTTTGCTCGCCATGCCGCTGCTCGCTGGCGCCCGCCAGCGCGAGCCAGGATGAGTCGAGTGCGCGGCGCGCGGAATGGTCGGGCGCGCGGCGGCGCGCGGAATGGTCGGGTGCGCGGCGCACTATTGCTTTCAGGCGGTGTCGACAGCTCGGTGGCTCTGCATCGACTGCTGCGCGGTGAAGTGTCAGGGCTTGGAGCCGTGGCACCGCGGGATCTCATCGCCTGCTATTTGAAGATCTGGCTCGAAGACGAGCTCGCCTATCTCGGCGAGTGCCCGTGGGAAGAGGATCTGGCCTACGCCCGCGATGTCTGTCGCGCGACGGGCGTCGAGCTCGAGGTGATCTCCTTGCAGCGTCCCTATCATCAGCTGGTGATCGAGGACGCGTTGGATGAATTGCGCGCTGGTCGCACCCCCAGCCCCGATATTCTGTGTAATAGACGGGTCAAATTTGGTGCTTTCACCGACCGCCTCGAAGAGCTTGGAGAGTTCGATTTCGTGGCCTCGGGACATTATGCCCGCACCCGGCGCCGCGAGGACGGCACCACCGAGCTGCTTCGAGGTCTCGATCCGGTCAAAGATCAGACCTATTTTTTGCACCGCCTCGATCAGCGCCAGCTGGCCAGCTTGGTCTTGCCACTCGGTGATCTGATGAAAAACGAAGTGCGTCTCATGGCTGATCAGATCGGTCTGCCAAATCGACAGCGCCCGGATAGCCAAGGCCTGTGCTTTTTGGGTCGAGTCGACTTCGGCGACTTCGTTCGCGCCCATCTCGGTGAGCGGCCGGGAGCGATTCAGCAAATCGATGACGGCGCTGTGCTCGGCGAGCACCGCGGCCATTGGTTCTATACGATCGGTCAGCGCCGTGGTCTCGGATTGGGCGGTGGACCGTGGTTTGTCGTCGCCAAGGATGTCGAGCGCGACATCATCTGGGTGCGCCATAAAGACCATCTCGCCGAGTCGAGCTCGAGCAGATTTCTGGCCACCGGCCTCCATTGGATCGGCCGACCCGTCACCGGCGTAAAAGCGTCGGTACGCATACGCCACGGGCCGCGTCTGCTCGACGCCTCTTGCCGCATGATCGGCCCCGATCTCGAGATTGAGCTCGCCTCTCCCGACGCCGGGGTGGCGCCGGGGCAGGCCGCGGTCATCTACGACGGTGAGGTCTGTTTGGGCGGCGGCTGGGTGGTCTGATCGCGCACAAATATATGGGCCTGCTATACTTGAGGTTGAACGGATCCTGTCCGGCTCTCCATGCCTCAGGCTCTAGAGCATTGTCTTCTTGAGCTTTAAGGTGGGCTGATTGGTGAGAGAAATGGCGCGAAGCCAGCTTCGTCAACCTGATCTCACCGAGCGGCTACGAGTCAGCAGGGTAGACATGCCAGGCCTTCGCCCGGCTTCTTTATCGCGCCCGCCGTCCAAGGCAGAGGTGAGGTGATGAAGAGATTTATTCTCGTTTTGATTGCTCTCACGGCCCTCGTGCCGGTAGAAACACACAGCACCGCTATTGCTCAGAATGACGCCGGTTACGTCATCATCACGCATCCGGCCAATCCGAGCGATAGCATTTCCAAAAGTCAGGCTTCGTCGTTGCTGCTGAAAAAGCGGTCGAAATGGCCAGATTCGGATTTGAAGGCGTCCCCGGTCGATCTGGGCGGCAGCTCGAGAGTCCGCGAATCGCTTTCCCGAGATCTCCATAGCCGCTCGGTCTCTTCGATCAAGAGCTATTGGCAGAAGCAGATATTTAGTGGTCGCAACTCGCCGCCGCCTGAGTTTGATAGTGACGCCGAAGTGATCGCTTGGGTAAAAACAACTCCCGGTGCGATCGGTTACGTCTCCCCCCGCGCCGCGCTCGATGGCGTCAAATCGCTATCCGTGGTCGAGTGAAGCTGCAACCTTACGATGATGCCCGATCTGCCGGCGAAAACGACGTCTGAGCATAGGGCCAGCGATGGTCTGGCAGCTGATTCCGAAGAGGGTCGCGAAGCAGCTGCCAAAGCCCGTATCGCGATGATCGTCCGCGACCAGCCGGACGATAGCTCCTATGACGAGATTCTGAGGGAGCTTGCTTTTGACCGCATGATCCAACGCGGACTCTCCGACCTGGCCAGCGGGCGCACGCTTGGAGATTTGGAGATTCGGCGCCGATTGAGAATGTGGCATGGCGGACGGCAGAGTTGAGAGGCTCATGAGCCAGCCTCGCTGGTCGCATGAGGCTGCCGAGTCGTTGCGCGATATCTACGATTACATCGCACAAGATCGTCCCCATACCGCCGCCCGCACGGTCGAGTCGATCCTCAATAAGGTCGCCTCGCTCTGCGGTTCGCCGCATCTTGGCCAGTGCTATCCCTATCTCGAGCGCGATGATATTCATCTGCTGACCTACGGTCATTTCCGAATCGCGTATCAAGTCGATAGTGGCTCAGAATTGGTGGTGCTCGGTGTTTTTCATGGGCTGATCTTCCTGCCTCGACGTTGATTTCGTCTCGCTGCGTTTGACCAGGGGCCTTCACTGCTCCTACAATCTGTTGGTTTATGGCGCTCAGCGAATCATGACCCTAAACAAACTTGGCCGCTACGAAATCGTTGGGGAGCTCGGCAAGGGTGCTATGGGCCTGGTCTATCTGGCCAAAGATCCCTTGATCGGCCGACAGCTCGCGCTCAAAACTTTCCGCCTTGGCTTCTCGGCCAAGGACGCGGACCGGGACCAATTCAAGGCCCGCTTCCTGCGCGAGGCACAGAGCGCCGGCATTCTCAGTCATCCGAATATCGTCACGATCCATGACGTGGTCGAGGACGCCAGCGGTGATTTCTTCATCGCCATGGAATACGTCAAGGGCACCGACCTGAAGCAGCTGATGCAGCGTCAGGGCCGGCTCGATGTGCGCTTCGTGGTGGACATCATCGCGCAAATTGCCGACGGGCTTGATTATGCCCACTCCAAAGGCGTTATTCACCGCGATATCAAGCCGGCAAATATCATCTTGACGGCTGATAAACAGGCCAAGATCACGGATTTCGGCATTGCCCGTGTCGAACAATCGAATCTGACCGTCGAAGGGCAATTGCTCGGCACGCCGAATTACATGGCGCCGGAGCAGATTCAGGGCCGTGAAGTCGACCAGCGCGCGGATCTTTTTTCGCTCGGCGTCATGCTCTATGAAATGGTGACCGGCAAGAAGCCTTTCCAGGGCGACAATTTGACGATGGTCACCCACCGCATCGTCTACGACGCTTTCACGCCCCCCAGTCAATTGGTGGCCGGGCTGCCAGCCCGCTTGGGCTCTGTGCTCGAGAAAGCACTCGAGAAAGACGCCAATCGACGCTATGCGTGCGGCTCGGATATGGCGCGAGATTTGCGCGCTGTCTTCGCCAACCCGGGCGCTCGCGCCGAGGGTGGTACGGCATCCTTCCTGGCCCCTCCCGAGGCCCCGTCACAGCAGCCAGTCGCTGGCGCGGCACCGGGCCCAGCCCCCGCGGGGCGCGCTCCCTACCCACTGAATACCAGCTCGAGCGGTGCCATTGCGACCGGTACCCTCACCGGGCAGCCGTCGGTGGTGATGGCACCGCCGGAGGAAGAAGAAGCCGGCGGAATGGGTAAAGGGCTCTTGATCGCTGCCGCCCTTGCGCTGCTCGCCATTCTCGCCGCGGTCTTCTTCTTCGTCATGCAGCCGGATGATAGTGAGCCGGTCGTCGCAGTCGATCCGATGGCCGAGGTCGAGAGTCAATATCGACCTCTGGTCGAGAAAGGGCAGGCGGCATTGGCGGCCGGAGAGCCCATGCGTGCGATCGAATTCTTCGATCAGGCCCTGGTCTTCGTACCGGGCGACAAGGAAATTCGCCGCCAGCGCGAGGAAGCTGAGCGCATGCTCGAGGGCGAGGGCCTGACGCTCGAGCAGGCACAGGCACGCGACCAGCTCCGCCAGGCCAATAGCGCCCTGGCAGCCAAAGATTTCGCCAAGGCCATAGAGCTGGCGCAAGCGTCGCTTGATTTCGACACTGAGAATGAAGCGGCGCAGAGGCTGCTTGAAGAGGCCGAGGAAGGCCAGAAAAAAGAGCAGGAAATCAAGAACCGGGTGCAGAACCGCTTCCGCAACAAGCCGTCGAGCGGCAGCGAGACGCCGTCGGCTGCGCCGCCTCGGGAGCGCCCGGAGCAGCCGGCACCGGCGACCGCGGCCGCAACCACGACGCTCGCCATCGACTTCTTCTCCGAAGTCTCAGAGGGGCTGCTGCGAGTCTTCAATGGCGGTGAGCAGATCGTCAACGAGCAATTCGCTTTCGTCAAAAAAGGCTCGGGTGTCTTCGGGCGCGATAAGAAGATCTCGGGGCGGCTGAACCAGAGCCTCGAGGTGACGGCGGGCTCCACTCGCCTACGGGTCTATGTCTACTGCAGCGGCCAGACCAAAAGCGCTGAGCTCGACGGCGAGCTACTTGTTGGCCAGACCCATGTCCTGCGTATCCAGGTGGATAAGGACGGCGCCGTTTCCGTGCGGCTCGAGTGAGCACGGATCGAAGTGCTGCCGCGGATGCCGCCGATTCGGTGAGCCTTCAGCGCGTCTCGATCGAGCGCCGGGGAGACCGGTCTGAGGATCTGGTCATCGTCGAAGAGCCGCTCGAGATCCGCGTCGACGGTGAGCCTTTTGTCGTCACGATGAGAACGCCGGGCGATGATCTGGCATTGGCGGCCGGCTATCTGATGACCGAGGGCGTGATTCAAAGCGCCGAGGAATTGATGGCTCTTGAGCCGCTGGCCGATGCCATGGCCTACGATCCGGATAATGTCGTCTCGGCCCGCTTGAGCGATCAGGCCGCCGTGCGCCAGGAAAAAAGAGATCGCACACGCCGCGAGCATCTCGCGGTCTCAGCCTGTGGGCTCTGTGGCAAAGCGCGGCTCGAGGAGATTTATCAGCGCTGGCCGCAAGTCGAAGCGATGGAAGTCAAGACCGCCCTGGTTGAAGGCCTGCCTGAGGTGATGGAGCGGTCGCAGCTACTCTTTCCACAGACCGGCGGCGTGCATGCGGCGGCGCTTTTTGATCAGCATGGCGCGCTGCTCGAGCTGTGCGAAGATGTCGGCCGCCATAATGCTGTCGACAAGTTGATCGGACGTGCTTTGTTGCGCCAAGAATTGCCGTGGCATGGACGCATCGTCGTGGTTTCATCGCGCGCCGGCTTCGAGATCGTCCAGAAGACCTTGATGGCCCAGGCGCCGATTTTGGTCTCGGTCGGGGCCGCTTCCAGCCTCGCCGTCGACGCGGCCCGCCGCGGCGGTTTGACGCTCTATAGCTTCGTGCGAAATGGTCGGGCCAACCGTCATTTCTGAGCGTCTCATTCTGAAACGTCCATCAAGAAAAACCCCCCTTCGGATTCGCCATGAGCAAGAGCGCACCTGAGCATCGATTCGACACTGTGGCCGTGCATGCCGGCCTCGAAAGCGACCCTCAAGGCGCCGTAGCGCCGCCGATTCACTTATCGACGACCTTCGCGCGTGATGAAGAAGGTGAGCTGCTCGGTGGCTTTCTCTACGCCCGCACCGGCAATCCAAACCGCAAGGCGCTCGAGCAGGCCCTGGCGAGCCTGGAAGGCGGCGCAGCGGCTCTTACCTTCGCCACCGGTCTCGCCGCGCTACACGCCCTCTTCCAGGCGCTCGATCCAGGTGATCATGTGATCGTGCCTGAGGACCTCTACCATGGCACCAAGGATCTTCTGCGCGACCATATGAGTCGTTGGGGGCTCGCTTTGAGCGTCGTGGCAGCAGGTTCTTTGGCGGCGGTCAAGGAAGTCGTGACACCAAAGACGCGCTTGATCATGGCGGAGACACCTTCGAATCCGCAGCTCTTCACGACCGATATCCGAGCCATGGCAGAGATCGCCCGAGAAAATGATGCCCTGCTGGCAGTCGACAATACGTGGATGACGCCGGTCTGGCAGCGCCCGCTCGAGCTCGGTGCAGATCTGGTCGTGCATTCGTGCACGAAATATTTCGGTGGCCATAGCGACGTCATGGGCGGTGCCGTCATCACGGCACGCCAGGACGGCCTTGGCGAACGACTCGCCTTCATCCAGACCCACGCGGGCGCTGTGCCTTCGCCTTTTGATTGCTGGTTGCTGCGCCGCGGGTTGATGACGCTCGGCGTGCGAGTGCGCGCTCAGACGGCCTCAGCCGCGACCTTGGCGCGCTATCTGGCCGATCATCCGCGCATTCTCTGGGTCGGTTATCCGGGCTTGGCCGAGGATCCGGGCCACGAGATCACCAAGAACCAGGCTTCGGGATTCGGTGCCATGCTGGCCTTTCGGGTCGCGGGCGGACACCACGGCGCGGCGCAGCTCGCGTCGCGAGTCAAGCTGTGGACACGAGCGACCAGCCTCGGCGGCGTCGAGAGCTTGATCGAACATCGAGCGCTGGTGGAAGGGCCACATTCAAAGACGCCGGGCGATTTGCTGCGGGCTTCGGTCGGCCTCGAGAACGTCGAGGATCTGATCGCCGACCTCGATCGGGCATTGTCTTTTGTGGCGGCATGATTTGCCGGCTCGATTCGAGCGAATAACTCTCTTTCACAGCTGGCTTCGCGCCCGCCTCTCCGTTTGCTTGGCTCTCCGTTTGCATAAGCCTGCTGCGACCGGCCAAGCCGCGATCGGCCGAGAGGAGAATCCGTTCATGTTGAGAAGCTTCCGTCAAAGCGCCGCCTACCTTTTTCTGGGCCTGCTCACGGGCCTGGCCACGGTGCCGAGCGCGTCGGCTCAAGAGGACACGACGTGTCGTTTTCCTGCCGAATTGGCAGGCCGCCTGCTCCAGGGCGCCATCGATCGCGGCGACTTGCCGCTCAATGCGCAATTCCTCGTCGATGAGCAGCGCTTCCTCGATGAAGGCCGAATGCAGGCGACCGTCGAGGGCCGGCTCGAAGTCGGCCCGCTCGAGCTGATGCCGGAAACGACGCTCTGCGTCTTTCTGCTGCTCGATGTCGATGGCGAGCCGATCCTGAATCATCGAAAGCGACTCGACATCGAGGATTTTCAGACCTTCGCTTCTTTGCGCTACGTGCTGAGGGCGGATCTGCCTGAAGGCACGCGTCATATGATCTTCGTCGTCCGTGAGGCGAGAAGCGGCTTGTGGGGCGCGGTTCCAATGCAGGAGCCCAGCGGGCCGATCGCCGGACCGAGCTTTACCGCCACGCGTGTCGCTGAATACGAAGGCGCCTATTTCGAGATCAACCGGCGGGCGGGTAGCGGCGCCGAATCCGGGGCGCCGACGGCCGAACGGGTACCGGCTGCACCGGCGGCCGCGGCTGGAAGACCCGGCGGAACGCCCACGACACCGCCTGGCACAAAAGATGGCGGCGATATCGACCTCTTCCCGCGCACTATCCAGGGACCGCGTCTTGGCCAACGGCCGGGCCGGCGGGCGCCCGAGGTCGAGAAGCTGGCCGGCGAGCAGATCATGCGTTTGGTGCCACCGCGCGACCAGCCGGCCTCTGGTCAGACCTATTTCCACGTCCTGACCTCGACGGTAGCCGTCGAGAAAGTCGTCATCGAGCTCGACGGCGAACGAGTCGCGGAAGATAAGCGGTCGCCTTTTCGCTTCCGCGTGCCATTGGCCAAACCCGCGCGTGAGCAGACGGTGCGCGCCATCGGCTATGACGGCCTCGGCGTTGCCATGGCCGAGGATTCAGTGCGGGTGAATCAAATCGACGCACCCTTTCGCGCCCGCATCACCGACTTCGAGGGCGATCCGAGCAGCGGCTCCGTGGTCGTCGCCGGCACGGTCACGGTGCCGGCTGGAGCCAACCTCGATCGATTCGAGGTCTGGTACAATGAAGAGCTGATCCGGACCGTGAATGAAAGCTCGATCCGTCTCGATGTGCCGACGCCGAACGTGCAGGCCACGGACTATATTCGTTTCGCCGCCTACCTCGCTGACGGCTCGACGATCGACGATGTTTTGTTGCTCGCTGCACCTGACGTCGAAGAGGTCGACGTCAACCTCGTGGAGCTGCACGCGGTGGTGACAGCCAAGGGCGGCAAGACCGTCGCTGATCTTCCTGCTGAAGCCTTCGAAATCCTCTATCGCGGCAAAGCGCAGCCCACGGCCAGCTTCGCCTACGCCGACGATGTGCCGCTGGTGCTCGGTCTTCTGGTCGATACCTCGGGGTCGATGGAGCTGCTGATGCACGACACCCGACGCGCGGCAGCGAAATTCATCGGCCAGACCATCCTGCCAAGCGATCAAGCGTTTCTGGTGGATTTCGACGAGCAGCCGCGTTTATTACACAATGCAAGCAGCGACGTCGTGAGCTTAATGCGCGGCTTGAATCGCCTGGAAGCCTCGGGCAAAACGGCGATGTATGACGCGATTGTCTTCTCGCTCCTCCAATTCGAGAATCGTGCCGGGCGCCGGGCGCTGGTGGTCTTGAGCGATGGCGATGATCTGGATTCGAGATTCGGACCGAAGCAATGCATCGCGATGGCCCGAGACGCTGGCGTTCCGGTCTATGTGATCGGCCTTGGCGCGCTCGATACCTTGCGCCGCTCATTGCCCAAACGCGAGTTGCGTCAAATCACCGAGCAAACCGGCGGCAATCTATTCTTTGTCGATACCTTCGAGCAGCTGGCCGAAGCCTACGCGCAGATCAACGCCGAGTTGCGCAGCCAATATTCACTCGGCTTCTACGCCGAGGAAGATCTGACGGATGAAGATAAGCGCAAAGTCGAAGTCCGCGTCGAGGGTGGCCTCGAAGCCAGGACGGTGGTCGGTGTCGGCTCCGGCAGTCCTTGAATGAGCCGCTGAGAGCATCCCCAGAAATACCAGCCTATGGATACTTCATCATGTCGAATGCAGACCTGAGAGCCGAGCAAAAAGAGCTGCTCGAGAATCTCCGCGGAGACTACGAGGAGCTGCGTGAAGGCGCCGACTCATCGATCCCGATCCCCGAGCTCGATGAGGCCCTGCTCGCCCGTCTGGTGCGTGCCGATTCAGCCTACGCCACCCTGCCGCGGAAATTTCTCGCCGGCTGCGGCTTTGTCCTCAAAGCCGCCGACGAGATCGCCGATGAGAATCTGCAACAAGAGCTGTGGCGCGTCATTTCGGTGATGGCCATACTCCGTCTGCTAATCGAGCATACGGATCATCTGAGCGATCGCGAGCTTTACCAGCGCCTCTACGAAGTCGAGCTCATGGAGCCCGCCAATTTCCAGCCCGGCGAGCCCGACGCCTCGATCTATATCTGCGACCTGCTCGGCGGCAGAGCTCCGGAGGAAAGGCGATTGTTGCTGACTTACTACACGGACCGCGTCGAGCAAGAACACCTCGAGCGCCTGCGCACGAGCTTCAAAGGCGATATCCCCGAGACGCAGCCTCGCCCCTACGATCGCGATCGTTTTCTGCCTTAGCCCGGACTTTTCACGAGGGATCGTCGTGAGAGTCCGTAGATGCCTGATAGTGCAAGGCTTTCGCGTTTCTCGCGGCGCAGGCGTACTTGC
>JAOBYG010211082.1:0-17605 GCA_025403545.1 Epizoanthus stellaris
TGTTTAGGATATCAAAACAAAGGACTTGGATAACAATACTTAATGCCCAGTTTAGTCCGACGTGGTTTCGTAATGACTAGTTTTAAATTGATATCGATAGATATTGGTCCATCGATGACCTATTGCTAATCACAACATTTTGTGCCAGATTTCATCAATGCACATCAATAGGATGTGCAGGAATTCATTTTTGTTGTAACTAATGGAAAATTTGATACCTGCAGTCTATGTCCATCAAATGAAGTTCATTGATTGATGGATATAAAAAATTACAATATTTCAAGTTATCGATTGATCATCAATCATCGATATCAATCAACTAATCGACATCAAATTATGTACCATAGTTATACACCTACAAGCCGATTTCAGCTGTAAGCCAAACCCCCAAATTGAGCTCCTAGAATTTTATTAGAAATACAGCAAAATAGGTAATGAAAATCTCCAGACACAAGCCAATTGCAAATGGTATGTTTCAGACAACACTACTGTATGCAAAAAATGGCTCATCTTATAGGTGAATAACTACGGTATGTCGATAGATATCAATGGTCATCGATTGCTAACTCTGGGTAATCAATTGTGATTGTGATCCTCAGAAAGATGTGGGTGATTCATTCATGTATTTTCATTTGCATTTTATTTTTGCAGAGCTATTATAATTATGATAATTTTGTTCAGTCAGGGTGCGAAATTAGGATTTTTTCTAACCAGTCCGATTTTATTGTTTTGATGCATTAACTGGCCCTTTTGGGCTGGTTACTTGTGATTTTCAATAATTTAACTGGTCCATGGCAAAAATAACCAGTTTTATCCCGTTTTCCTCCCTTAATTTCGCACACTGCCAGTAAGCATCCATGCTCAAGTAAGCACACAGCTAAAAACTATTTCCTGGTTTCAGGACACATGGTCATTTTAATTGCCACCACACACCAAACCATTTTTTTTGTCAAGACTTTTTCTAGACTTTTTCCAATTTTTTCTCAGCCGATGAGGTCACTGTGAGACAACAAGTTCTGTTTATAAATATCCACCATAATGAATATTTTTCAGCCTGATCATATGGCAAATATTGCTTAATATAATTGGTATTGCTTTTTGTTTATTTGTTATCTTCTGCCACACACTGGCCGATAGTTTATCAGTTTATTTTTGTTGTCGACAAAAATATTACCCTAACTAAGGCCATGGTTTTTTTTGGTAACAAGTTGAGAGGGGAGGAGGAAATAAAAATAAAAATAAAATTCAGTCTTCAGTTCATTTTCATATGTTCACAAACATCTCTGTTAGCAATTCATTCTTATTGGAACTATAGACACAAAAACAATATAATTGCTACTTCCCTCCAACTGCGCAAATTTTCTGTTTTGCTACTAAGAATTAGTAAAATTTAGTGATGTGATTCTGATTCATATGAAAGAGATTGAAGTTTTGTTTCCTTAGATGGATTAAAAAGGAAGATTTAAAAGAAAATTTGTATGAAATAAAAGAGAAATGCTTGAAATGAGGTTATAGTGCAAAAAGTGGATAGCAGCAAAAATATCATGAAACAAAATTTTTATTTCAGCGGTCGGCGGATCCGTAAACCTCATTAAATAAAAAAATGTGGCCTGATTGTCATCTGACGACAAAAGAATCATTGGTCTAAAAACAAAGTGGTCTATAGTTTGTGGTGTGTGGTGGCCTTTACTTGATCAACTGTACGGTATATGTTTTACAAACTTGGAAGATCTGGCATCAAGCCCTCTGTAATACAATTGATGCAGTAAGGATTAATCATATTACCCGAACTCAAATGGTATCTATGGTTGCATTGGGAAATACAGAAAGGTACATTGTACCAATTGCGACCCTACAGAACATTATCTTAAATATTATATTTCAGGCCCGTAGCCAGGATTTTTTCTGGGGGGTGCGACCCCCGGAAATTTTGAAAATCAGGTAGTGAAAATACACATTTCCTGGGTTTTGATAAGGTTGGGGAACACACTGAGGGTATAAATCAGAAATTGCTGCACATGCCACATATTTTTGGTGGAAATTAAGAAAAAAAGTTGTCTGAAGTGGACCTTTTTGGGCAAAAAAGTTGTCTGAGGTGGACTTTTTTGGGCTTTTTTTGGGGGGGGGGGTGCATGCACACCCTGTGCACCCCCTGCCTACGGGCCTGTATCTGAAAGCAAAAGCTGATTGTCACCAGTTGTAAACTTCTTATTTTGTTATTTTATTGTAGGTTCTGAGTTATTGGATTGCAATTTTGAAGATGGCATATGTTCCTCCACAGTTTCAGGTATGTCATAATAAAAATAGATGAGGGAATAATTAACAATAAATTAGATGCGGTTCTGGGATGGAGGAGTCCACCTAATCAAGAGCAAGATTTGACAACCTAAATTGTAAAAAAAAACTTTCTTTATTAACATTATTCTTTTGTGAACATGCAAATAATATTCACCGGTAGTAGTTTTTGAAATTTAAATGTTTGAATTTGGCATGATGACAGTTTTAAATTTTCTGTTCTAATTGTTTTGATTAATTACCTAAGCTCATACGATTATGAAAATTGTGAGATAAGATCTATATATTTGTGTGGTCTTGAGATATATATATAATGGAAATGCCACTGACTAGAGTGCAATTTTCGTTGATCGAACAAAATATGCTGTTTGATTTTTGCTTGAAATTACAATTACCATAATTATTTACAGTGTTTCTAATTACCTGCACATAATGTGCACCCATGGCATATAATGCACACCCTAAAATTGACATTCATTTTTCAAAATTTATAAATCACAAACTTGGGAATATAAGAAACCACATACCGTACACTGTATATTGCATAGTTTTTGATGAAGTTCATTTTGGAGCAAAAAGTGCTTTGTACACCACCTTTATATTGCTAAACATTAACATAAATATTACTAATTAAAAGACAATGCAGTTTTATTAATAACTAAATTAAATAATATGTAACAAACTGATCATGACACTGTATTATCCTGTTTTTGTGTTCTTATTTTCCTGCTTGAAGATGATATGAATAAAGCTCTCAAAGCTGCGAAAGAAATTGTTGAGGAGTGGCAAAAGAGCCAGGTGCCAAAGCAGACTTGGGCAAGTCGAACTGCAACTTTGCAAGAAAGCTGGGAAGAGTCGAGAGCCATGCTCCTCAACACAATGCTGAAATGCATTCAAGTGGTCCCAATGCAGTGTCATTGTTGCAGTGGACCTGCCACAATCAGGTGTACCTCTTGTAGCCCAGATAAAGTGTTTTGTGGGGAATGTGATGTAAAAATCCATCACCATCAGCCATTCCACAGCAGGGAAGTTTTGATGTCAGATTACTCAATCCCGATTCAGCCCCTGGTGTCTCGGCAGTATGACTATGCAGATGGCCATGCAGATTGGTTCACAGTAGGTAAGTAGACAGTGTATGTTTTGTTTTTAGAGTAAAGGGAGAGGATTTAGTCTCTTTTGCATGTGAGAGTGTGAAGTCAAGTGTGACCATCTAAACTTTTTTTCCTAACTGGTCCACTTGGCCAGTAGTAACTTGACATTTACTGGTCTGCAGCAACTTTCACTGGGAACATATAAACTATTCAACATTGATCTCACAATTTATATGTTGTGCATTCTGATGATTCCCTTGCATGAAATGCAAATAAAAACAATCTGTGTACAAAAAAGAACTCTTTAACAATTGTCTAAAAGATGACAATTAAAAGGGTCTTGCTCTTCGTGATGCAGTAAACGTATTGGGACATCATCCAAATTCTTTGTTCATGACATTCGGGTCAGTTACTGGGGAGTACTGGTTCATTGATGATTTTACTTGCCTCTGTTCAAATTCTGCAGAATAACTCGTACATCACCGAGACGACGAGACTGGCCTTTTAAAATCTGAGCCCAAGACTTAAAATTGTGATTATCCGATACATTAGTAAAAAAGCGACAAACAAGAACAAAAACCAAGACTTTGAGACCCACTCTCTTATTGTCCGAGATTTGGGTAAAATTTTGGAAGACTGGCATTTTTCAAAGGACCATTCACCACCCCTATACGAACATGGTGCATTCCCTTTCCAACCCCTGGTTACAACATGGGTGTAACTGTACTTATATATATTGCATATTCTTTTAACATTCAATGATTAACATTTTGTTTTGAACTACATGTAGGCAAGAGTCTTCCCACAGCAGCTGAGATATTTTGCCCTAAATGTGATGGGAAATGCTGTCCACTTACCATACTGCCCGATACACATCTTATTGTTATTACTTTAGAAGGTACAGTAAAATCATATGAGTATTTTCTGGAAAGAATCATTAATTTTTATTTATTAAAAAAGACAAAAGTGTGACAATTTTCCAATGGGAGATTTGTATTTTAGCGTCACCATACTACGAGTTTCAGAATCCTTTGCACAGCTTCCTTTGTGCCACTAATTTAGACTATTGTGTTTGTATTCTCCAAGGAGTTGGAAAATTTGAATATAAAATAAAATTTTGAAAAGCATTTTTGAAGTCGTATTAAAACACATCATCATGAAAATCTGCTATAATTGCAAGTTTAAGTTGCCAAATTTACTAAATTATTTCAAATTATATTGAGTGGCATAGTATAAGGACAAATATTGTGAATTTCCAAACAATAACCATAACCCAGCTACCACATTTTGTAATTACAGGAGGGAAGCTTAAGGGGGTGGGGCTCAAAAGTAAGAGACATATACAATTAATGAGGCAAAGCCAGAAATTCCTGCAATGTTAGATTCAACTGAATTAACATTCTCTATCACTATGTTGTGGGGGCATAGATATTTTCTGCCAGAACATTTCACAATCAAGAAAAAAAAAAGTAAGGTAGAAATTCCCTTCAAATTAAAAGCTTAATAAATTATGTAACTAAGGATTTGGGGGTTGAATGTAGAGGAAAGCATTATAAAATTAGTACTGTGACATATATATATATATATATATAAGACAGGCCATTGATAATTTTAAAATACAATTTAAACCATACTTAATTGAATGATTGACTAAGGCTACATCTATGAATGGGAAACATTTAACCACAACTACATATAATAAACTACTATTAATTCTTGTTTGTAGGACGCTTTGATCTCAACAATAATAGTTTCAAGTGTGAGAACTGTTCTGAGCTTTTCACAACATCACATCCATGTGTCGTTATCCAGTTGGGTTACTGGCCTGGTAGCATCAGCAACACCAGCTATGCTTTCCATCAAGATCTATTTCGTTACTGGGATATCCTCCAGAAGCAGATACCTGGGATATCTCAGTGCTCCTTCATCAAAAGCCTCGAGCAATTTTCTGTTCACAAACAGAGGGTAAGAAATTCTGCTTACCGTATTTCTCGGCGTATTAGTTGAGTTCCTTAAAACAAAAATAGGGGCAAAAAATCGACCGCGACTTGAACGAAGGTCACATAATTTCTGTTGTCAGACTTTTGATCCAAACATCTTGTTTGTCATGGGATAGGTTTGTTCTGATTTGACATTATATTACTGTATCATTGTAATTGAGACTGTTTTACTGTGTTTATTTGTGATTTAAGAGTAGTTAGTAGCTTTGTCATTAGTAAGTTCAGCATAATTCTGTTTATTTAACCATGGCTCATGGTTGTTCTCTTTGGAGTTCTGGTTATATAACTATATAATAATAGAAAGTATTTAAAGTGCCTTTTTATAAGGGTATTCAAGGACACTGATTTACAAATTTAGTAATAATTAAAACAAGCAACAGGATTTTTCCGGAGCGCAATGTAAGGGACATTAAGGTCGACTTATTCTCAGGATATCACAAAAAGTTACATATTCTCAGCCAAAAATTAGGGATCGACACGTTTATACGCCAAGAGATACGGTAATATCCTCACTATTTTTTTATTTTGAATTGTTGGGTTTTTTTTTTCAGTGTACACTACCTTTTTCATTTTTCATTTTTGTCAAATAAATTACTTTTAGCAAGGATATAGAGCACTTACGTGCATCTGGATAAATTTATTCTTATTGGATTGTACAGTCTGATTTATCTTTTTGGGATTGTGCAGTGTACATGACAAGGGGTCTTCATCACGATCTGTATCAGAACTTGTACTGTGTGTTATTATCAAGGTGCATATCATATGTTTAGCTTTGTATTTAGAACAAGTTGCTTTTATCATGCTCAAGTATTGTTGGTTGGGCTATCAGTAAAAATCATGTTTGAAAATATAATAACATAATTATATAAATCTGATCTGTTTTAAAAAGTTGGTTACAAATTTTCGGCCATGTCTGCAGCCTTCATCAGGTTGTATGACGATAAAATTTTACAAGTATGCGAGCAAGCTTTATTGCCCTGAAATAATCTAACTTTAGTCTCCCAATGGATTGAAAATGATTTTTTTCAACAAAATTTTCCAGACTGGGACAATAAATGCTGTGACATTCAAAAAAGCATTCAGAGAATGGAAGTATTGTCAGTATGGTTTGGACATCATATCCCAGCTAGACTGGATGGCATGTCCTGCCTGTTCAGAAGGTCAGCATTCCATGCATGTAGATGGCAACATGAAGCTTTATCGCTTTCAGCAAGCTGGAAGGCAAGTATGCTGTAGTTTCATTTGTTAAGGCGTAAAAAAATGTGTGTTTCTGGTTACCTGACCAACCCTATTTTTTTGCTGCCAAAATCGCCAACGCTAAACATTTTTTAAATATTTTTGTTACTTTTTGCTACTGAACATTTTTTGCAATTTTTTTACATTTACAAGTCAAAGCGTTGTCCTTAATTTACATAACTTACATATCACTTGTCTAGTTTTTGAAAAAAAAAGCAGAATGATTGTAAACCAGTCCTACTGAACTTATTTTTAAATTAAAGTATTAACCGCTAATAATGTATTAAAATCAGAAAGCTTCTGCATGTACACTTTGCTCTCACTTCAGTTGCCCATGGTATATCACTTACAGGTATATTTAGAAGAATGCATTGATAACTTGCCAGCTGACAGAAGGATAGTGCAAACTTAAGCTTTCATTTATATTTGAAGATCACAGATTTTGGTTTCTTCTCAGACGAAGTACAGAATGCTACTACAAGGAGACCTTCATCGCATCCAATGCTAAGGTGGATGAACACATCCAAACTGTGTACAAGGGGTCAACAAAGAAGGTAATTTGTATTGTTAGTTTATTAAAAGACTTGATAACGCGGTCACAGTACTAGCAATAACCTTTTTTAAATAATTTCTAAAACTGGAATTTACAGTCACTGTGGTATGAGTTTGTGGTGCTAGAACGACTTACGTGTACCGGTAATATGACTTTCTCAATTTGGTCACGCCTAAGTACTTCATCTTTTATTCCTTAAAGGAAATGATTACCAAATTTGATTCTCGACTATGCACTCAGGACACTTATTTGTTTTCCAGGTCCAAAGGACAATTATTTATATTTCTTAAAGGAAAGCTTATGATTAATATTTTTATTGTTTCAAATCATTAACATACACGTCTTTGTTTTTAAAATAACTAAACACAAGAAAGGAACATTTTTGTTTATTTCTTACTACATTAGTTTATAAAGGAGGTTCTTACATGGGTAGTTGCTTATTACAGAGGAGAACTCATTTAATTCTCTGGTCAAGAGGGGTGACTCTTGTTAAAGAAAAACTAGAAAAAAAGTATTAAAACTGTGCATTCTTCTTGTATGTGAAGTACTCCATTTCTGATACAATGGGCTTTCTACTAATCAGATTGTACTAATTATTATATTATTGTTATGCAATTAAATTTTTTTTAGACAACAAATATTGTTTGCCTGTTGCCTTTTTATAGTCAGTGTCTTAGTGAGTAACATTTTTTTATGTTTTAGAGGGATGAGGCAAGTAATCAGTGTGGCGACACCAATTGGAGGGCAGCCTCCAATACCTTGCGGAAAAAGAAAAATTTGTGTGAGACAGGTTTAGAAATAAGTGGATGCCGACATGCCCTGGCACAGCATGCAGTCAACATGATGCATGGCGAGGTGTATGGATATGGTTATTATTTGCAGAAGACGTATTATGCGGATAACACAGATTTCTTCTGGTATGATGTGTGCTGCAAGTACTGGCCGTGGCTGAAAAGACATGATCCTGCATTAGCCGCCAAGATGAAACCTGCATTGTCTGTAATGCATGCCAAGGCTCATGCTTGGCACTGTCAGGTACAATAAGTACTTTAAAAAAGTGTTTTTTTTTATAATGAACTGAGAACTTAGGTTAGGCTTTGGCGCATTAATTCAATAATAATTATTATAAAAATACCATTGTGCTACCACAATTTGACACTTACACCGTCATTAAATAGAATAATTTCAGACAAAAGAGTTTTTATTAAAACAATCTTTTAAAGCTTACCTACTTGTTGTAACTGTTGAGTCCAAAATAAAGAAAGGTTTAAATTCCGTCCTACTTAGACAACAGTCCTACACTTATCACAGAAGACACCATTTAACCTCTTTCATAACACTGTAGACCTATGTTTAGTCGTCTTTAGTATTTGGCGCCTCAGCCCAGGTGAAAAATTTCACTGTGATTGCATAAAGAGATTTAAGCCCATTTAACCAAGATCAAGATCAAGGGTGGCATCGACCTAGCCTGGGCTCTGTTTTATCCTGGCTGAAACATTTTTATGTTATCTCAAAATCCTTATTATTTGCATTTGCAATTGACCGTAACCAAAAATATGGCGACTTGCACATTTACCCATGATTCTTTGCGCACAAACATCCTAAAACTGCTTATAAAGTTGCAGAATAATCTCCACAAATCTTGTTAACGAGTATTCATAATGCCGTTAGTACATTGATGAGTTTTACTAAAGTATGATGCTTTTTCAAATAATCTGGCTGAATTAAATTTGCAATGCATTGTTGGTAAATATACTACCGCCATCTTTGTTGGCTTACGGCCAGTTGAGAAGATTTTTAGATGTTTGTTACACCAATTCAAAGGCATGTTTAGTACCACAATCATGTTTCTTCCTACAGACCTGTTTAGTTACAGTCCCATCCATTGACTGGTAGTTCAATGAATAGATGTCAAATGTAAAGCTGAAAGGGGGTTCATATCAATAAAACTCGACATCTCACACTCAACTCGCCACGAGTTCTTGAAGCACACCTTCTCATATTTTTGCCCATAGGTAATTTGGGGTGGAAGGTGGCAAGAGGGAGCTGCTGGGACAACAGGCGAAGAAGTAGAACAGATCAATAGCCACTTTTCCAGACTTGGTTCATCGACCAAACACATGCTACCAGAAGGTATTTCAACATTTTTTCAAGTAAAGGTGTTCCCTAAATAGATAGTTTTTTTCAGATTTACCACACTTTTCTCAAAATATTCTCGGAACAGAAGCATCCTTAACAGGAATATTTCAGATTTATATTTTTTTTGTAAATACCATACCCAGCTGTAACAATCTGCATTTGTTTTTTTTAAAATTTAAATTCTGTTTGTGGACTTTCGCGCCAAAAACTTCTGCTGTTCAGAATTTTTTTAATTTTTTACTGTGGATACCTGATGGGAAAAGATATCCAGAAATGAAATAAAAAAGGGGGTCACCGATATCGTTGCCGTATTTTTTGAGGTTCCAGCCTAGTGACAGTTTGTATGATATTGCAGACGTTTTTTGAACAGTTTACACGTTTATAATACATTTTACATTTCTTATAAAGTTAATTTATCTAGTAAGACTTTTTACCTGCTTTTCAGTGTTTTGAGATCATTAACAACTCAAAAATATATATTCTGATTTCTGAGTGAATAGGAGCGCTCTATTTTTTCGATCGAAGAGCAGATTTTTCTCCCAAAAGTTTAGAAAAGCGTAAAACAAATAAACTTCTGCTTTATATATTTTGTCAAGACATAAAGTACAATGAAAGAAGTGTTTTGGAGAGAATAAAGTGGGGGTCACCGTGCTTGCAACAGAGATAATGACAAAAAGTGTAAATTTTATTAGCTTAGTAATGAAATCCAATACCTGTTCAACGCGCGCGCATATTCGGAAGATTTGTATGCGCAGTAGCGATGCGCAATAACAATTGGCGCGAACGTCCTTAAGGCCAACGAACCCCCATTTACTGTAGGATAAACATACATATGGTTTATAGACTAGAGGGATTTGCAGCTGCGATTAAAATAGTTTTCAATGTGTGCATTAATTTAGCGAGGCTCAATTAATCCGAGTTCTAAAACTAGGTTTACAATTTGTTTCCAAAAAATGGTTATTGGAACAGTTCTTACCCACAAGCGATATTTGGCTTTAAAGCATGTCTCTTCACTTATTTCTTTAGCAAGAGAGGAGTTGCTCACAGAACATGCGCTTAGTTGGAATAAGCGTAAGATTGAAGCACAACCAAAGCATCTGGCTAAACGTTTTCTTAAGGTGAGCATTAAGGTCCTATTCATTTGGAATTCAATTCAAAGAACAGTGAATGGTGAAGCAACATATTGTTTGAATAATGTTGGCATTCAACAAGTGAAGAGATACGAATACAGATCTTCTAAAGTGTATGACATCCGGCAATGCAATATAACAAATGGCAATAGTGAGGTCAGGAAACAGGAAGCCAGTTTCTGGTTTTTATATTTTCTAGTAATAACAGTACATTATAGTAATGCCTAGTCAATAGCAATTAGTTTTAACGGAAGACATTGTGATACCTTATACTGTGTTCATAAGCTTTGTGCACTTAGACTGCCAAAAGATCTATGGTTTTCTCGTATTGGTAAATATGTTTTTACCAAAATATTTTTGAAAGTAAAAATTGTTTTCCTTTGTTCATAAGTACCTATTTATTTCCTGAATTGTATCAACAGAACCAAGCGCAAATCACGAAGCTCGAAATTGAAATTAAAGAGCTGTGCGATAAAGTGGGTGTGTCTGAACCTCCTGACACTTGGCAATCTGATGTTCTCAGAGCAGCACGTGGTATGTATTCATTATTTCATTTTCGTTATCAAGCAAGTTATAAATTAAGTTACAAAGTGAATGAATGCATTGTGATATAGACGTTGTTGGCGATCGATCGTGGTTCGGTATGTTGATGATATATGATGATGATGTGATGATATGATGTGGTTTCATTTTGGCTGAATAAATGTAAAGCTAGGCGTTCTTAAGTGCTGCCTTATGATCCAAGATTATAGTCGGTTTCTTTTCTTTCAATTTCTCTACTTTGATTCTGTATCATTAACTCGTTGGCTAGTTTAAATATCTCGAACTTGATTTCAATGCAATCATAGTTTGATATCCTGTGCCGCTTTTGCGGTAGGATGTGACGTGTTCTGCAGCTTTTTATCTGTCAATCGGCAACAAGAGAGTCTTCATCCATTTTAGCGAGCGAACGGGTATAAACGTTATTTGTCAGTGTGAGTAATTTTACTATGCTTTCTGCAAATTTGCGACTTTGGTCTTTTAACTAACACCCGATATACTGAGAGAAATGAGCAATCAATGAGCAACTAAGGTTGAACAATTCATTCAGATTATATATCGCCAAATTGTTTGTAGCGATTTTAAAAGTCAAAGTTGATGCTGATTGGTTAGAGGAGTCCGAACCAACCGGCATATATGGAAGCGGAAGTAAAAATGATATTTTTGATCAGAATAGGGGGATAATGCATTCGCTATCGCTCAAGCAGCAACATATGGTAAAAGTTTATTTTATTTTATCCTACAGTAGAGGAGATGGAAATTAATAAGAAGCCAAAGCTGACCAGAGAAGAAGCTCGTTACCTTGGCCATGTCAAGCATTTGAAAGACAAAGCCTCTCCGTTGCAGAAAGCTCTGCTGGAAGCTGCAAGAGAGATGTTTTCCCCTCAGGCGATAAGAGATCTTAATGTAGAACCTGGTTTCTCAGAATCTGAGAAGGAATCTGGGGAGGCCTCTATGAAAGCCAAAGCTCTGACATATTTGCGCAAGAAAATTGAAAGCAGTCACCACGGAATTGTACAGTTTTCGTACAATATGGCCAAACTGGCAGGTAAATACCGGTAACAAAACCTGTGTTTGGGATTTTATCTCCATTTGGTCGAGGTTGTCCTGCTGTTAACGTTACTCTTGTTTATGAGGAGGGAGAATTTCCTGATCGATAAAGTTCCCATTTTTCCTTTGATCGGGACTCATGTTAAGTTCCGATGTAGATTCAGTGGATTTAAAAAAGTTATAAAAGAGTATTGCGTATCATATCTCATCTGCATTAACGTGCATACTTTGAAGTCCCTGATAGTATGCATAGGATTATTTATATGGGTCCAAATTTCCACTCTGCATGGGCCTTAATTGTGACTGTACTATTTTGAAGTTCTGATTTTGAGAACCCGTGCATCTCTAATGCAAGTGTTAAGGGTTTCAATGTTTTTCATCTGGAACACAAGGTTCTGTGTTTGCCTTTTACAATCCACAGGTTATTTTATTTTATTATTAAAAAATTGTATTCGAAATCTTTCCACCCTATAATATTACCTAATATCAGTTTGGAAGATTTTCCACCCTGTACCACTATTCCACTCTATAATACTATTTGTAGCTTCAGAGTAGGGTTGATCAGTAAACTGTTTATTCAAAATTGAATGTTGGTGCCGACTTTTAGTATCCTTTCTTCAGATTCTTCCAAGCAACGTCAGCGTCTTAGGAAAAAAATTGCGTCAACCAAGCAAAAAGCTAGTGAGCTGCTAAAGATTTACGCACCACTAAGTGATGACAGCCCTTCCCTTGATGATGTAGAAGCTGGGGAGTTTCCTTGGTTGAATTCTCAGCCTGAGGAAGGTGGAGGTAACCATTTTTGTATCCGTCCTTTGCACAAGTTGTGTCGCTTCTTCAGCTTGTGAATTGTAAAGCTTTTAGAATTTCGCTACTAGTCTTTGTCGGCTGAAAATATATACTACTAGTATTCTCTTCAATATTTATATTTGTTTGCTGTGTATCAATTTTTTTTTCTTGATCTTAAAATCCGCTTATTTTTCACTATTTTATTATCAAGTGCCAATTGTCTTATCTACAAAATGTTAGCACATTTTTCTGTACTTGTATTTATTTTGACTCATTCGAACTGTTTATTATTTACATATAAGTCTTGATTTTCTCTAACTTACTTTATTTTGCATGACAATGGCGTCAGAATGATACCAAAACGCGGCGCTAAGTTTTTTTAATAAGTTTGCTTATATTTTAGCTAAAATATTCGGTCAAATCTTTAAATACGTGTATTAAAAACAGATGAAATATAAAGCACTGTTGTTGTTGTTCATATTGTTGTTTTTCATTGTTGTTGTTGTTGTTGTTGTTGTTCTGCTACTGATGCCGATGCTTAGGCCCGTTTCAAACGGTCGAATTTCTGTCGCGTCGAATTCAATTCAATTAAATTCGGTAGAAATGCGACAGAATTGAATTCGACACGGCAGAAATTCGACTGTTTGAATCCATGTCGCATTATTGTCGAAAATGCGACTGATCTAGTCGCATTTTCAACACAAATTCGACTAGTCGAATTTAATGGTTTCAAACGTCGAATTTGTGTCGCATTTCTGTCGTGTCGAATTTAATGCACCACTTGAATTGAATTCGACGCGACAGAAATTCGACCGTTTGAAACAGGCTCTGTGAAAGATTTGCTTTTTTTTTGCAGTACCAATTCGAACCAAACGAATAGTCGTCGAGAAGATGCTAGAAAAGAAACGTTATCAGGAAGAGATGTTGCTTCTCAGAAAGGAAATGGTGTCATTTCTACGCTTCTTCAACAACAAGTTGTTGCCTACATTGAGGAAACAGCGTGATGATTTGAAAATGAAACTGCAAGGTAAATTATGCTGTTCTATTTTAAATCGGGTTTAGTTTTTGTGGGTTAATAATTCTACGATGAACATTAATTTTGTTCTGGCATAGTTGATAACCAAAAATGTATTTATATTTCTAATGCCTGCTTAAGATATAAAAATATGATGCAAATTATGTACCTCATACCGTGGTTTGCTCTATTTCATTGCGGTACTTTCAAGAGATTTGAATCGCTTTTATGTATTATTTATATCGTAAATACTATGTATTACCACGTACATTTCAGTGGCAAATAATAGATTGTAAAGGTTCATCCTTAAGAAGTACAAACAAATGTTATATGCCACAATTATTTGTCAAAATATGAATATTAGTTCCAGTCAAGAAATATCTTGTAGAAACTTTTTAACGCCAACTGACAGTTTACCTGGCCTACCGACTTCCATATTTTTTTCTCTATATGGAGATTTTGATTAGTATTTGTTGCAGAGGCAAAATTAAGATTCCAAAATCGCACAGTGCCTAGTACGTTAGTTTATACAACAGCGTAGTACTGTACAGGTCGCCATGTCCCTACTTTTGAGTGCATCACAGAGTTCGCGGACCTGTCTGCAGTTAACTCACTGCTCTATTTATCGGGTTAGGTGTTGGAGACCCAAGTTACTTGTCGGACGGGAGTACACGTCAAATGTTGGAAGACGACACACCAATGGTATGAAATTGAAACGGTACTGTCTGCAGATTGAGTTTATTTCGCTCCTCAACACGCTGTCCCTTTCGGTAGCAGTTTGTTTTGTTGAGCACTCTCATATTTTGGAATTCTCCTTATGACATATACCATTTTGCATTTTGCATTGCTCGCTCGTTTTATTTCGAGCACTCCGGTATGCAAAAACAATACACACTTGTGAAGATATCACTGCGTTGCTCTGCGATATCTTCAGTTCCAAAATTTACTCTGATGAGTCCTCAAAGGACGAAACGGTACTGTCTGTAGATTGAGTTGGTATGAGATTGATGTTTTTTCTATAGCAACAACAACTACTACTACTACTACTACTACTACTACTACTACAACAACAACAACAATAACAACTAAATGATATAATGTTTACGCTGTCAAATACAAATAAATGTAAGTATGAATAAGAAAAGCTACATTACGAGTGATGCATTTATTTATAATTTCAGATAACTGAATAAAAAATTGACTGCCGGTATCAACGGTACGGAAATCTAATAAATCAGTATTTTACACACTGCAAAGTGCATGAATATTTCTCCTTGCCGGCAAAGTACATTTCGTCATCTTGTGATTAACAAAATAAGTCCACTGCTTGTAGAATGTTATTGAATAGTAGTGGTCATACTCGCAATTGAATTTCAAATCTTGCAAACGACAGAAAAAATGCAATGGTGCAAATGTCCTGTGAGTGTTTTGGTTAAAATATCTGCAGCATCACACCGACATTAAACGAACTTAGTGAACTTGGTTTTGGAAAAAGAACAATTTATCCAAGATGTAATTTGGTGAAAATTCTCCTGCTACTTCTATTGTCTATTGTGCACGTAAAAAAACTACCATATTATTTTGTATATTATTCTGTTTGAACTTGCATCCATTTATAAGTAAAGGGTACACTCGGTATTATACACCACGCTGTTGTGGTCACCCAGCTTCTGTAATTTATATGTTTGGATTACGTTAACAGGAAAGGGGGTCACTCTCGCTTTTTCTGCCAAAAACGTTCAATACTCTTTATGTCTGTCAAAGTTTTTTTTGATATAGTGAAAAGAAACGATTCTCGACATTTTGACTTTGGTTGGATTAAAAGAGAATTTTATAAAATCACAGTGATTTTCTATAGACCTCCTTCAATTGCGTCAATTTTTTTGCCCAAATCAGTCCTTTTCGGAAATATGGTTCTTTGTTTCCGATGCGGTAATGAGGAAGACACGAAATAATGTTCAGCTTTAAAAACAAAGAACCATATTTCTGAAGAGAACTGAGTTGGGAAAACATTTAGGCAATCGAAGGAGGTCTATTAATATGCTTCATTTATCTGTTTTTTCTCTACTTACTCCGTGTTTATGTGTGCACCAAAAGTTGAATGAAATAACTAAACAACGATCGTATATTCTGATTGTTTACCAAACAGAGCACTCGCTACGAAACTGAAGTTGACGACCAGGGGGTAATCAGAGGCAAGATTGCCCTGCTTAGCAAAGCAAGTGAATATGCTATGCAACAGGTCGCTAAGGGAGTCGCTTCTTTTGAGAAGATCATCGGTAATGACCTTGATGTATTTCGCGCCACTCCTCAACCACCAGAATCTAGTGAAGGCACTTACAAAGATACGGAGGATTCTGTGATTGATGATGATGATGATGAACAAGAGGAGGAGGAGGAGAAACTGGGCGACTATGAGGATGATGAAGACGAGGATGAGGATGAAAGTGATTTCGTCGGAATTATTGAAGCCAACGCCTTAGAGATCGCTTCAACATTGGCAATCAGCGCTTTTGAATTCAGTCCCGATGTGCACCTGTGGCAATTTCCGATCGGATTAAGTCAAGGGACATACAGGGGACGAACCGATGGAAGTAATGCGTGTAGTATTATTGCTCTCCTCATCGGTCATCGTTTCTTCAATGACACTATCTTCCCTGACGTTACAGGTAGTCTACCATTACCAATTGTAACAGCAGTGTGCGCTTCCATGGAACGTGGAAACCAATTGTATGACCAGTGCCGCAGCAGTTTACCTAATCGCTATTTGTCAGCGCAGGAAGCGGCCACCATCCTCGCACCGTGGATTGACAGTGAGGTTGGTGAACCACTTGCTGTCCGTCTTTCTGATTCTCACCTGCCATCTAGAATCGCCGTACAGCTTGCAGAGAGGGAACGGCAAGGAGAGCGCTGTAGTGTTGCCATCCTCGTGATGAACGGCAGGACATCCCTGTTTATCGTTGGTGAACAGGGTGTTCTGTACATAGACAGCCACAGCCATCAGGATAGCGGTGCAGTATTGATGCAGGGAGAAAGAGGTGCACTCGACGAGTTCTGCAGGGCAGTATGGAAAATTGAAGGGCACAGCGAGCAAACCTATGGCAATCTTTCTTTTGTAACGTACTAGTTTCAGGCAGGCTAGATAATTATCAGTAAACTCTGTCGCTATTTAGAGCGGTTTTTGTTCGACCTTGAAACAAACACACTCGAACAAAACGCGAACGTCTTCTTGTAACGATCATTGATCGAGCCAACACTACGTGAGTAGGAGCAGGGGGGGGGGGGAGTCGTCAGCAGAGCAACAATGGATACTTGTACCCTCCTTTGCCTGAAAAAAGTTAATAAAGTTAATCCCGATTTGCTTCCAAAGCTGGTAGAAAATAAGACGTAAATAAACATCGATATTAGCAAAGTTCTCTACTATACAAGTGCCAACTTCTTGTCTGAATAAGGCGGAGGGACCAGTTGACAAAATAGAATAACTGAATGCTGTATATGTTATAATTTTAGAATAAATGCCCGAGACTGAAAAGTGGGGTCGATATTAGCCAAGCACCCTCGTATGCCGTAACTTACTACTTGTCTGAGTGATGTTCATCCCGATTTGCCCGAAATCCAGGTAACAAAAAGAAAACAAAACGAGACTGAAAAGTGGGGTCGATATTAGCCAAGCACCCTCGTATGCCGTAACTTACTACTTGTCTGAGTGATGTTCATCCCGATTTGCCCGAAATCCAGGTAACAAAAAGAAAACAAAACGAGACTGAAAA